>JAESVK010029968.1:0-17304 GCA_017140935.1 Hamamelis virginiana | reverse complement strand
AATTTTTGTTTTTACCTTCCGCTGCGTTCCCATGGTGTTTTCTTTCATTCCTAACTTGGAAGGAGACTCTGATGATTTGGACGATTGTGTTGACGAAGATACCTTCTCTACTGAAGAAGAAGAGTCTGGGGAGGAGTAGTTGGAGTTCTTGGGTTAGCATAGAGCGGTGTTGGCAATAGGGTAGCGACCTCAGCCAAGTCATGCCAACACCCATTTTGTTTTGAAACCCCTTTGTGTAACCCGCGATCATTACAAGCTTAGAAGTCCTTTTTGATTTTAAATTTGTTGGTTGTTCCGTTTTGAACATTATGCATATCTAAATGTTTGGTTTATGTTAAATGCTCTTTCATTAATGAAGTTTTTCTTTTTGGTAACCTCATTCTGTTCCATTCTCAGTATTTGTGCCTCTCATTAAGATTATTGTTGGTTTTGTGAAATTCTCGTTGGATTATCATCACACTTGGAAATGGCCCACACATACTAAGTTTGCATGGTTTGTTAAGTCTTAGTAATATGCTCATGATCGCCTGTTATGGAATCGTTAATTGCTCAACTACTTACTTCTGTGTTTTGCTTTTCTTTCTAGTTCTTTTTAGTTCTTTTTAGTTCAAATCTTACTAGGGACTAGCAAGATACAGGTTGGAGGCTGTGTTTGACACATAAAGTACCGTATTTATACTTGTTTTTTTGTCTTTTTAGCTTGAATTTTGGCCCTAGTTTGCGTAGAATAGGTGCTTTTGACTTTCTTTCTAGTTTTTGTACATATGCAGGTCTTTTGGTGTTAACCTCACCTTTTTGAAGCGTTTTTGGATGCTTGGAGAGTTGCCGCATGTCGAAGGAAGCGTTTAAGCATGTTTTCATTCTCAAGCGGAGCTAAAATGTGAAGTGAGCTGGCCAAAGCCTACTCGAGTCATGCTTTCTCTCTCTTCTCAACTCAAGGCATAGTTCTTCAACATGTTTGAGGCATTTCAAAGTTGCGTGGATGGTTAATCGGGGCATCGAGCGATAAAGTGGAGGTTTTATGCATTAGGAGGTGGAATTCTGCAGAAATGAAGGGCTAGTACCGGTACTAGGAATTGTAGTTCCGGTACTAGAGTTGAAGAATTTGATAGTGAGGCATTAGTACCGGTACTAGGAAGCTCAGTACCGGTACTAGGGCTCGAGATTTCAGCTGCTACGTATGTAAATTGTGTATTTTTGTAAGGGCACTCTCGTCTTTAGCACCCCCATTTGTGTAGCTTTTATAGGAAGTATAAATACTCTCTTTCTCAGCTGGTTAGGGGTTCTTCACTTAGTTTTCTCTTAGTTTACTTAGTCTAGGTTAGGGTTTTTCATATTTCTAGGGTTTTCTACATAGTTTAGCTTAGATTTCCTTTTGTTCTTGTTAATCACCGGTTGTAATCCTTAGTTTCACTCTTAAACTTGTTTCTTAGTGTTTGAACACTGTTTCTTTGTCTTTTAATCCTTTAATAGAAGTTATTTCTCTTTCATTTGCATTTATTACTCTTGTTCTTGCATTTATCGCTTGTTACCTAGTTGAGGATGAGTGGAAACCCTAGAATCCTATCACTTACTTTCTTGTGTTAAATTTACCTTGATCAATCAGTTACCAAATCAATCAACAAACCCCCTCCCCATGATTTACATTTCTTGCACAATTGATTGGATATCAACACCTAAGGATCCTTTTAGAGCCCCACTCTCTGTGGATATGACCGTGTGTTCTCCCATGATTATTATGATTGGCGATGTATCAATTCCTACGCTTGGGAGTTAATTGAGCACACCTACACAAGACAAGCACAGCAGGTTCTTAGGTTCCTGGTAGAGGTCCAGCTGTAGGATCTTCTACGCATATTGCATTGGGGTTAGCGGTGTTCTGGGCTGTCCTGCATCAGTCTGCTTAGATTGCATTTGAGTTATAATACTCTTGGTTATTTTCCCTATTTATCTTTATCCTATATGCCAGGGTTGTTGGCATTAAGTATGGTACATTATCCTTTATTTTCATTTATACTATTTGAACTTGGGCATGAATGTAGTAGGACATATCATTTCATATTGTTATAAAAGCACTTACTATTATCCCGAGTATGGAAATATGAATGAGCAGTACAGGTTATATCTTCATCTTGACATGTGTCGACCCACCCGGGATGGTCGGTACAATAGTCAGGTTGGGGTGTTACAATTAATTTTAGCATTTCTTCTAAGGATATCCTATTAAAAGATTCTTAATAATATATTTTAAGGAAAATTACAATTTGCGCTCTGAACTATTTGTCGTTTTCACGTTGGCCCCTATGGTTTTGATTTCAAAAATGTGCCCCTAAATTATTAGATATATCAAATTCCCTCTTCTGTGAGTTAATTTGGGAGAAAAATGATGTTAGATAAGTTTTTTTGTTTTTTTGTTTTTTTGTTTTTTTGTTTTTTTGTTTTTTTTTTAATGTAGTATGTATCTTGAACCCTATAAGCATATCAGTGAAATTTCATGTTGTTTCTCTATAAATTTTAATTTTTATGAATTATTTTCTTTATACAGTAAATAAAATTCATAATAAATAAAATGTATTTCTCCTATATTCTAATGTTTGTTTATAATTTTTGTGAAGATTGATGCCCAAAAGTTGGCCCCAATGAATAGTGGAGCAATCTACTCGTAGTCATTTAACGAAAAAAATTATCTTTGCAGTTGATGGTGATATACAATTACAATGAATGGATTGTGGGAGCAAATAAATGTCATCACAAGTCCTTCCATCAGACTATATACTTGTGGTACATGATAAAGTGAGTTTTCCTTAACCAAACTTAATCTTGTCTTTTTTGAGATATTCCCTCCCTCCCATTTTAGTTGTATGCGCATTTTTTATTTTTTTTGGTCCATTCCAAAATAATTGAGAATAGTAAAAATCAAGATATGAATATTATATAATTTTTAAATAAATATTACAAATTACGGAGTACAATTTTTTTTGAGCCATTTACGCTATTGGTAGGAGTTAAAGGAGGGGAAAATTTTGGGAAAAAAAAAAAAAAAAACATTTAAGGATGATATGAAAAGTGTCATCCTTAAATTTTAGTTGCACATTCTTTCTTTTATTGTCCATCCCAAAATAATTGAGAATAGTGAAAATCAAGACATGAATATTATAAATTTTTTAAATATTTAATAAATTAAAACTTTTTTTCTTTTTTGAGCCATTTACTCGATTTATTGATAGATGTTAAGAGGAGAGGGTAAATTTGGGAAAAAAATAATAATTTAAGGATGATGTGAAAAGTTTCTGAAAGAATACCACATGGAAGCGTAGCGGAAAGCACAATTTAAAATTTTCTCCATGGTATTCATCCCAAGGATGAACTCAAACGATGATAAGAATCAAAACAATTAAATGCTTACTTGATGTTCCTTGTTGACGCAAATCCACCAATCCTTCAAGCTCCAAAGTGAATCGTAGCCTCCAATGAAGTCCACACAAGCATAAGATCAATTGAACCCTTGCACCTTCACAACTCTTGAGAATAGGTAAGCAAGGAGAGAGAGAGGGGGGGTGGTGACTAGAGAGAGAGAGCTCCAAGTGTGCTCACAGCTCCTAGGGTTTTTGCCTCCTTCTCTTTTATGATGATTGGTTACTTAATGCTAGCTTGACCTATCATCACATATATATATATATATATATAGTAAATATTCTTTGTATAAATTGATCCCTTTCTTATTAACTATTAATAACAAGGGTTAAAACAATTATAAATAAGAATATTCCTCTCCTCTAATTCAAGTGACTCACTTATGTTGAGGACCTGCCTTAGCATTTTTGATGAATCATGAGTGTGCTTGACTTGTCTCGATCAGCATAAAGTTGAGGGCCAGCCTTAGCATTTTTAATCATTATGCTTGACATATGTTACGGTCAGCTAAAAACTGAGGACTTGCTTTAGCATTTTAATTATTATGCTTGACATTTGTCACGGTCAGCTAAAAACTGAGGACTTGCCTTAGCATTTTAATTATTATACTTAACACATGTCTCGGTCAGCTGAAAGCTGAGAACTTGCCTTAGCATTTTTAATCATCATGCTTGACACATGTCTCGATCAGCTGAAAGTTAAAGACTTGCCTTAGAATTTTTTAATTATCATGCTTGACACATGTCTCGGTCAGCTAAAAGCTGAGGACTTACCTTAGCATTTGTAACCATCATGCTTGACACATGTCTCGATCAGCTTTCTGCTGAGGACTTGCCTTAGCATTTTTAATCTTCATGCTTGACACATGTCTCGGTCAGTTGAAAGCTGAGGACTTGCCTTAGCATTTGTAACCATCATACTTGACACACGTCTCGATCAGCTGAAAGCTGACTTGCCTTAGCATTTTTAATGATCGTCTTCTTGAGAGATATTGCCGTCGGATAATGAATAATTTTTATTGATAAAAAGGAATTAAAAAGCATAATAAATCTTGGTTGCATACATCTTTACTAATAATACTTGCTGAGATGTCCAATGTTCCATGCATTCCTTAGCCTTTTTCCATCCAGGTCTTCTAGTTCATAAGTGCTTAGCTTGACCTGTCCTATAACCCTGTAGGGTCCTTCCCAATTAGGTCGCAACTTTCCTGAGCTTCTTTCCTTGGTCAGTTCTAAAACTTTTCGGAGGACTAAGTCTCCTATTTAGAAAGACCGAGGTTTAACAGTTCGATCATAGTTTCTTTTCATCTGCTGTTGGTAGGCATAAACCCGAAGACGAGCTTTCTCCCTTATTTCTTCTATCATATCTAAATTTAATTTCAGACTTTCTTCGTTCGTTTCTGGGTCAAAAGCTTCTATCCGAAGTGAAGGGATGCCTATTTCCATTGGGATTACTGCTTCTGTTCCAAATGTCAAGCTAAAAGGTGTTTCCCTGGTTGCTTGTCTGGAGGTGGTGTGGTATGCCCATAGAATGTTTGGAAGTTTCTCGGCCCATTTACCTTTTTCCATATCTAATCTCGTCTGGAGGTGGTGTGGTATGCCCGTTTGCTTGTGGATGCCTAGGTGTCGAGAAGTTAAGGCCTATATTGAGGCTCTCATATAATCTCCTCATCCCCCGATTGTCGAACTATCGTTATCTGTCTATTACTACAGCCCATGGTATTCCAAACCTACAGATCATGTTCTTCTAGAGGAACTTTTTTGTATTCTCTTCGGTAATCTGGCTAATGGTTCGGCTTCCACTCATTTAGTGAAATAGTCGATGGCTACGAGTAAAAATTTCTTCCCTCCTTTGGCTATCGGTAAAAGGCCGAGAATATCCATTCCCCATATTGCAAAAGGCCATGGACTTGTGATGGGGGATAATTTAGGCAAAGGTTTATGCACGGAGGCTTATTTCTTCTATCAGATCTAAATTTAATTTTAGACCGTTGGCCCAAAATATATTCTAGAGGGGGGGTGAATAGAGTATAGCAAACTTTATGGAATAAAATCCAATTTAAAAATTTAGTTCAAAAAGTCAAATTGAAGATAAATAATCAAGATGATAAGAATCACAAGAAAAAAATTTAATAGGCAAGTAAATAAATTAAATGCAAGAGATAGAGAGAAAGAGAATCAAACACAAGAATTTTAACATGGTTCGATCTCCGTCTACATCCACTCCTCAAAAGCCCCGTCTTGAGGATTTCACAATCCACTAAGAATCACTCCTTCAAGGTGGAGAAACCTTTACAACTTGTCTTATTTCAAAGGTGGAAGACAACTCACCCACAAGGGTTTTCTCACTACCCTTACAAACTCACAAGATTCAATAATGAATAAGATAATACAAATGTGAACTCCTTCAAGAGTGGATAAATACAATATGAGCTCAAACTAATATCTCTCAAGATTAAGAACTAGTAATGGCTTAGAGAGAAGGATTTTTGAAGAGCTTGAATCACTTAAATAATTGATGAACAAGATTGATTTTTAATAGAAAAGTGTTTCAAAAAACTTGGAGTGAATAACTAACATATCCAAGACTTATGTAAATGGTATTGAAAGGCTCTCATAATCATATAGCTGTTGGGAAGAATAATATAGCCGTTTGGGTTGTAAAAACTAGCCGTTATGATTTGCAGAGCATCATTAGTCGACTAGCACACGAGGATTAGTCGACTAGACCCTTTAAAAAGTATTTACAAAATAAGTCCGGAGTCGGTTAGTCGACTAGGACAGCTTGATTAGTCGACTAGAGAGTTAAAATCAATAAGTTTTGGAAATCTGGGTTTGTTAGTCGACTAGTAATAGAGGGGTTAGTCGACTAGCAACTTAAAATTACTTTGAACAAATTCTTCGGGCTCGATTAGTCGACTAGAACAAGAGGGGTTAGTCGACTAATCACAAGGAATTAGTCGACTAGCTTAATTTTTCATAAAATATGCTTACTGCCTTGCAGTTAGTCGACTAGTCACAAGGGGTTAGTCGACTAAGGAAGGCCATAAGACACATTTTATGAATTTTAAGCTATATTTTGATTTGGAAAAGGCCCACTAAGTTTGTAAAATATTTTTGACTAATCAGAAGGTTTTTCATGTAAGAAATGAGGTCAAAAAGGTCCTTAGTTCATTTTAAGCCAATATAGTTGTAATCCTATAAGAGAGATTCATAGTTTATGAGTCCTAAGCAAATTACACAAGGAATAAATAAAGTCTTGTAGTCTTCAACTCTTTATCTTGTGCAAGAATGGACATTGATGGCTTTGAGCAAATCTTCAGCTTCCTTTATTGAATAGGTATTCACACAAATCACACTAAAATGGCCAAGGACAATGCCCATAACCTGATTCAATCAATAAGCAAAGATATATGCACCAATAGAGAGATAACAAGAAAATTGCCAATAAAGATTGAAACAAAACATAATGTTCAATGTTAAGTATGAATGTGCATAATCATTACACAATGTTTGTTATCATCAAAACTTATAGACAACTAAGGATTGAAGCCATAAGGTTAACATAGACTTTTTTTTGTTCGTTTCTAGGTCGAAAGCTTCTATCTGAAGTGAAGGGATACCTATTTCCATTAGGATTATCGCCTCTGTTCCAAATGTCAAGTTAAAAGGTGTTTCCCCAATTTCTCGTCTGGAGGTGGTGTGGTGTGCCCATAGAATGCTCGGAAGTTCCTCGGCCCATTCACCTTTTGCCTTATCTAATCTCGTCTGTAGGTGGTGTGGTATCTAATCTCGTCTGTAGGTGGTGTGGTATGCCCGTTTGCTCTTGGATGCCTAGGTGCGGAGAAGTTAAGGCTTATATTGAGGCTCTTACATAATCTCCTCATCCCCGGATTGTCGAACTATCGTCCTCTGTCTGTTACTACAGCCCATGGTATTCCAAACCTACAGATCATGTTCCTCCAGAGGAATTTTTTTGTATTCTCTTCGGTAATCTAGGCTAATGGTTCGGCTTCCGCCCATTTAGTGAAATAGTCGATGGCTATGAGTAAAAATTTCTTCCCTCCTTTGGCTATCGGTAAATGGCCGAGAATATCCATTCCCCATCTTGCAAAAGGCCATGGACTTGTGATGGGGGATAATTCAGACGAAGGCTTATGCATGAAGGGTGCATGTTGCTGACATCTGTCGCATTTCTTAATGAAATTCTTTACTTCTTCTTCCATTTTTGGCCAATAATACACCTGTCGTACTATTTTCTTAGCTAAACTTCATCCTCCAGAGTGATTTCCGCAAACTCCTTCGTGAATTTCCCAAAGAACATAAAGAGCTTCTTCGGGAATCCGGCAACGAAGTAGTAGTCTTGAGAATGACTTTCTGTAAAGGATTCCATCGATGACTGTATACCTTGCCGATCTGGCCTGAAGTCTTCTTGCTTCACTTCTGTCTTCTGGTAATTCCTTTGTTGAGATGTATCTATGGATCGGGGTTAGCCATGATTCCTCCTCGGATATTGCTAATATTTCTTCACTGCATATGCTCGATTTTTCAAGGACCTCGAAGGTTATTGTTCTCGAATCTGCAACTTCTGTTGAGGACGCGAGGTTGGCTAGTGTGTCGGCTCTTCGGTTCTATTATCTTGGAATTTGGGAAATGCTTGCTTCGTCAAAATAGCTTAGAAGCTCATTTACCTCTTGTAGGTATTGCAGCATAGAGTCTTCTTTTGCTTCGTACTCTCCCCGAACTTGATGCATTACCAACTGGGAATTGCTTGTCAAATGTGGTTGTGCTCAATAAATTCCCAAGCGTAGGAATTCAAATATCGCCAAGCATAATAAATACTGAGGGAGTCCTCAGGTCATCTCCACAGGGAGTGGAACTGGTCTAAATGATCCTTAGGTATTGATAACCAATGAATGTAAAAGAAAGTGTAAAATCATGGAGGTTGTGATTGTTGATGAGTGATTGTAGAGAATTAACTAAATTAAGGCAATAAAAGTAAATGGTAGGATTCTAGGGTTTCCACTCATCCACAACCAAGCAACAAGCTTCTCTCATTAGAAATTCTCATCTTGGATCCATTGAAGAATGGTCTTTGATGGAGGATTTAACTTTAAAAGCATTCACAACAAAGAAAGATAGGAGAATGATAGTAAATGCTCACTTAGACATTTTATCAAACACTTAGAGTGCATATAAGGATCAAGCACAACATGTGCCAAGCATAGCTTGACTACAAGTAGTCAAGAAGATGCCAAACTAAATGTCAAGAGGAGATAGTGAGTATTTCCTATCATACAACTTCCATTTAAGCACAAAAAGATGAGAGAGTGTTGTTACCTTGGTTGGTGATGTGTTTCCACCTTCAAACCCTACCTTGGAGGCTTAAAACTCCATTACAACTAGTAAACAAGAAGTAAAAGCAAGAACAATGAAGATAAATGCTAGTAGATTACTTGTGAATGAAAATACAAAGTTTAACAAGCTAAAAACTAAATTACATTACACAAACTTGAAGGAAAAACTAATCTACTCCTAATCTATTCCTAAACTAAGAGCTAAACTAAGAGAACCCTAGAAAACTAAGAACAAGCTAAGAGACAAGGTTGGAGACCCTTGTTTCAGCTAAGAAAGTCCATTAAAAACCCCCCTAATTAGGGCTACAAACATGGGGACCAAAGGACAAGAGTGCCCTTTAAAAAAAGGGCAAATTCCAAGCAACCCGGGTGAATTCTCGAGCAGGGGTACCGGTACCTCTTTAGGGGGTACCGGTACCATTTAGGTACTGCAAGGGGGGGTACCGATACCTCTTTAGGGGGTACCGGTACCTTTTATGCAAAATTTCCCAAAATGCTCTAAAAATGCCTTGCGAAAGCCTCCGACTTCTAATGGTCATATATCTTTCGTCCGGAGTCGGATTTGGACGTTCTTTATATGCACGCGAAGCTTGAGAAGTCTTCTTTCCAACCATGGTAGTCTCACTATCTAATACAATCTAGAGAGAAACAAATTTTCCAAAATGTCCAGATTGGTCGCTTTTTGCACTTTATGACTTCGTTTGCCCATATCTCTTAAACCACTTGGCATTTAGCTTTAAAATTTGGTATGTGGCATCTAGACACACTTAGAAGTATGTTCTATAAGTCCCATGACCTTTGAAGACTTCCAAGGCTTGACTCCAAGCTCTCACTTTGCATGCAAAAACCATCCATTTTAGCGCATTCAACCTGCAAGGGCTCAAAAACAACAAAAGAGTCAAAAGCACCTATTTACAAGATAAATGGGTCAAGTAAGTACAAAATGATGGGAATAATGCAATAAAATTATGCAATATTATGGTGCAATCACCCCCTCCAACTTGAACCTTGCTAGTCCCTAGCAAGAACTAGCATAAAAACAAAAGCCAAACAAATTAAAGAAACCTAACTAATCCACTTTCGCAGGAAAATGCGATTGCATTTAGCGTATGCAACAAGCCTTTAAACCCCTAGGTTCCCCCTAGTGGACGAGTTGTAGTCTCGTGAGGGTTTGCAGAAATGACAGCCACAAACATGAAGAGTACATTCCCCTTATTCACAATGGTTAAGAACAAATTTCAACAAAATGGGCATGCATAGAAATCTATCTTCTCATAAGTTATGCAATGGTTTGAACTAGATTTGCATAAATAAAATCAGTGTGTTAGTGAAAAGAATCATTCAAACACATCCCAAACCATTAAATGCACCAAGCTTAAACAGAAGAGATGAAAACAAAAACAAACACAACAAAGTAACACTTGAACAAAAATTCATTCACATAGGCGAGAGATTGATAATATATAATGTGTGAATGAGAAAATGCTACTCAAATGGATGGATTGTAACACAATGAGAAGTTATATGTACAAGAGATACATAGAAATAAGTGAAAAATGGGGAAAATGAACAATAACATACATAAACATAAAAGATAGTAAAATTGTAACAAAAGCTAAACATAAACAATTCATGGAATCAAATAGGTCTTTTGTTGCTCAATAATGCCTTTAGGTTCAAGGATGGATAACAACAAGAAATGTGATGGTTTTATAATGTGGTATAGGTTATCTACCCAACCATCACATACACAACAACCTATCCTATAACACAATAACACATTACTAAACAACAAACACAATACTAAACACAACACAAAACTACCCACAATTACAACAACTAGACTCAACCCTCAATGAACAAGAACAATGTGCCAACCAATTGTAGCAGAAAAACTCTTAAGTACATAGGAAATGGGAATGAAAGGCTTTTGGGCTTTTATTGTTGCAATCTTTTTTTTTTTTTATCTTTTGTTTTTTGCTTTTTTTCTTTTTCTATTTTTTTTTCAAGGTTGCATTATTCAACCCTTACATCACCAATTATTACAAACTTCATTTCCTTTCCAATGATAATCTGCTCAAACATGAGACTTGACACTGACAACACCAAAACACAAATGTACATATATGACTAAACAACTTAAACACAATTAACACAATTCATCCAAGACTTAAACCACCTAACCTCTACCCTTGGGCTTCCTAAGCTGGCCAAGAAAAGGAAACTTGAAGGCTCAAAATTAGGTGCTAGCGGCAACATTAATGAAAGAATTTTAGGCTCAAATACTCAATGAAGGCCTATGATCCTTTTCCATGAATCACAAATGTGTATGCAATGCGCAACAAAACCATTAATCATGCATATGTTAAACAAACATAGGGAACGATGGGAATGATGGTAGTGGAACAAAAAGAAAATGGAACAAATATAAAGATACAAGGAAAAAGAGAACAACAAATATAAACAAGGATTACAAAGCTTAAGCATGATATTCTTTGGTTTAAAATGTATAATGAATAATTCGTGCATGTGCCTTACTAGGAAATCACCTACGCAAAAGTATATGCTCAAAACAAGGCATGACTTTGAGATTTATAGATTCACATAAGCATACACATATTGAAATAGGTTCAAAAACACAAAGTGATTAGGGGAATGACTAAAAAATTTTTAAAAAAATTAACAAAACTACTTAAATGTGAACAAAACTACCCTTTACATGTGTGAACAACAAGTGTAAATCTCCCCCTCCAACTTGAAATGTGCATTGTCCTCAATGCATGCAAAGAGAAGCATTAAATACACAATTAAAAGGAGGAAGAATGAAAGCACCTGTATGTGTTGCGTTAATCCTTTATAACCTGTAAAAAGGTTAGTATGCTCACAATAACAAGTAAATGAAATTAAAAAAAGAAATGAAATGAAAAATAACTAAATAAGAAAGATAAAATTTACTATGTACAATCTACTATAAACATATCCTGTCCACCAGGATCAAAAACTGTTCAGATATGCTCCCTCTTTTCCAAACACTTCTCAATTGAGTTCCCAAGTGTGGAAAACTCATTCAAGAAGTTATGAGCAACTTCCTCCACCTTGTCCTTATGTATGCCCTTTCTACTTGTTTGAAAAGTTTCATTTTCGCCTGAGGTGGCGAATTTTAAAATGTAGGGCATTTTTATCACTTCAAGTTTAGGTGGTTTGGATGTTAGGGAAAAAAACTCCTCTTTAAAAGAGGAAGGGGTTGACTCCTCAAACCTAGGTAATGCCCACTCTTTTGTTTCCAACTCTACACTCACCTCCAAGGTAGCGGAATTAAATTTTGAAATTTGAGGCACATCACCGTCATTAGGATTCACATTTGACTCATTATGAGAGTCGTTCAAAACATACTTTTGAAAATTTTCACTCCTAAGTATGGGGATTGCCTTAACTTCCTCTACATGATCATCAATGTCATTAAAAACTTCCTCACTTTGTTGACCATGAAAAATTGTTTCGGGTTGTGAAGGAAAGTTATCCTCTTTTTGAAGCACAACCAATAAATTAGTCAACTCGGTAAGTTCATTTCTAATTTCATCAATAGCTTGGGCATGTGAAATTTCTAATTCTGTTTGACTTTGCATTTTACTTTGCATTTCATTTTGCAAGAATTGTTGCAAAGTATCCTCCAAGCTCACTTGAGGTGGTTGGCAAAATGGTTGGTCCTTTGGATAGGGTGGTGGGGCATAACCTTGGTTTGGGTTTGAGTCAAACCCTTGATATCCTTGACCATTGAAATGAGAGGATTGACCATCATACTCATAATTTGGTTGGTCAAGAGAGGAATAGTAACCCTGTGGCTCTTGAGGATTAACCTTGTAACCATTGCTCCAATCAAAATTTGGGTTACTATGTTGATTAAGAGCATTAGATTGCTCAAGGTAGACTCTCTTATACATGGGGAGATTAGGACAACCATTAGTGGAATGCCCATTTGTCTCACAAATGGCACAAGCCTCCTCAACTATGGGAAACAACCCTGACATTCTCAATTTTTGGGTTAAACGATATTTCAATGTCATTATTTGGGGAGGGTTGTTATGTCCCAATGCACTACAGAATTATGCATTCATGTCCTCTCTATCTACCATTTATGGGTAATGGTCATAACCTCTTTGCATGGTTAGGTCTTGGATAATCTTTTTTTTTTTTTTAGTAGAAAAATTAAAAACAACTACCACTACTATTTACACAATTATATACAAAAAGAATGGGAAGAACTTACCGGACTTGTAATGCAATTACAAGTTACCACTAGCTCTTCTTGGATCACTTAGAACGCTCGCCACTCCCCGGCAACAGCGCCAAAAATGCTTGTCAAATGTGGGTGTGCTTAATAATTCCCAAGCGTAGGAATTCAAATATCGCCAAGCATAATAAATACTGAGGGAGTCCTCAGGTCATCTCCACAGGGAGTGGAACTAGTCTAAATGATCCTTAGGTATTGATAACCAATGAATGTAAAAGAAAGTGTAAAATCATGGAGGTTGTGATTGTTGATGAGTGATTGTATAGAATTAACTAAATTAAGGCAATAAAAGTAAATGGTAGTATTCTAGGGTTTCCACTCATCCACAACCAAGCAACAAGCTTCTCTCATTAGAAATTCTCATCTTGGATCCATTGAAGAATGATCTTTGATGGAGGATTTAACTTTAAAAGCATTCACAATAAAGAAAGATAGGAGAATGATAGTAAATGCTCACTTAGATATTTTATCAAACACGTAGAGTGCATATAAGGATCAAGCACAACATGTACCAAGCATAGCTTGTCTACAAGTAGTCAAGAAAATGCCAAACTAAATTTCAAGAGGAGATAGTGAGTATTTCGTATCATACAACTTCCATTTAAGCACAAAAAGATGAGAGAGTGTTGTTACCTTGGTTGGTGATGTGTTTCCACCTTCAAACCCTACCTTGGAGGCTTAA
Source organism: Hamamelis virginiana (assembly GCA_017140935.1). Classification (NCBI taxonomy): domain Eukaryota; kingdom Viridiplantae; phylum Streptophyta; class Magnoliopsida; order Saxifragales; family Hamamelidaceae; genus Hamamelis; species Hamamelis virginiana. Next base: position 3,561 of record JAESVK010029968.1, on the reverse strand, counting down.
AACTCCATTACAACTAGTAAACAAGAAGTAAAAGCAAGAACAATGAAGATAAATGCTAGTAGATTACTTGTGAATGAAAATACAAAGTTTAACAAGCTAAAACTAAATTACATTACACAAACTTAAAGGAAAAGCTAATTTACTCCTAATCTATTCCTAAACTAAGAGCTAAACTAAAAGAACCCTAGAAAACTAAGAACAAGCTAAGAGACAAGGTTGGAGACCCTTGTTTTAGCTGAGAAAGTCCATTAAAAACCCCCCATTAGGGCTACAAACATGGGGACCAAAGGACAATAGTGCCCTTGCAAAAAGGGCAAATTCCAAGCAACCCGGGTGAATTCTCGAGCAGGGGTACCAGTACCATTTAGGTACTGCAAAGGGGGTACCGGTACCTCTTTAGGGGGTACCGGTACCTTTTATGCAAAATTTCCCAAAATGCTCTAAAAATGCCTTACGAAAGCCTCCGACTTCAAATGGTCATATATCTCTCGTCCGGAGTTGGATTTGGACATTCTTTATATGCATGCGAAGCTTGAGAAGTCTTCTTTCCAACCATGGTAGTCTCACTGTCTAATACAATCTAGAGAGAAACAGTTTTTCCAAAATGTCCAGATTGGTCGCTTTTTGCACTTCATGACTTCGTTTGCCCATATCTCCAAAACCACTTGGCATTTAGCTTTGAAATTTGATATGTGGCATCTAGACACACTTAGAAGTATGTTCTATAAGTCCCATGACCTTTGAAGACTTCCAAGGCTTGACTCCAAGCTCTCACTTTGCATGCAAAAAGCATCCATTTTAGCGCATTCAACCTGCAAAGGCTCAAAAACAACAAAAGAGTCAAAAGCACCTATTTACAAGATAAATGGCTCAAGTAAGTACAAAATGATGGGAATAATGCAATAAAAGTATGCAATATTATGGTGCAATCAGGAATCACTAAAAATCTGAAGTCTTTGAGCCATAAGATTTTTTGCTAATCTTAGTCCAGCAAGGAAGACTTCGTACTCTGCTTCATTATTCATCGTACTGAAATTGAGCTTTAGAAAATGTTCGATAATTACTCCTTATGGCATCTTCAGAACAATTCCCACGCCTGATCCTCCGCTATTGGACGATCCGTTAACATTTAAAGTCTATTCTTTTTCCTTTCGGTCAGCGGACTCCGAGTTTGTTGAACCAGTTAATTCTTCTATGAAGTCTGCGACTACCTGTCCTTTGATAGCAGTTCTCGGCTAATACTTGTTGTCAAATTGACTGAGTTCAATTGACCATGTGATTAATCGTCTTGAAGAATGTGGCTTGTTAGAGATTTACTTCATCGAATAATTGGTGAGGACAATTATGGTATTTGCCTGAAAATATGGTCTCAATTTTCTCCAAGATACCACTAAAGCATATCGATTCTTTCTACCTCACTACACCGAGTTTCAATGTCGAGCAATACTTTACTGGTGTAGTAGACGAGTTTCTGAATTTTATTCTCCTCTCATACTAGTGCTGAGCTTACTGCTGTTGATGATATGGAGAGGTACAAGAATAGATTTTCCCCTCGAACCGGTTTAGAAAGTCGTGGTGCAGATCCAAAATACTCATTCAATTGTCTGAAAGCTGCCTCATAGTTCTCGGTCCATTGGAAATTCTTTGCTCCCCTTAGGATTTTAAAAAACGGAAGACTACTGTCCGGCGCCTTTGGAACGAACCTATTAAGAGCTGCTATCCTTCACGTCAGTTGTTGTTCCTCCTTTATTGTTTTAGGTAACTCCATATCTATTAACGCCTTAATCTACTACGGGTTAGCTTCAATTCCTCGTTTGGTTACCATGAATCCGAGGAATTTTCTCGCACCAACTTCAAACACACATTTGTTCGGATTCAGCTTCATCTGAGTTTGCCTGAGGACTTTGAAACAGTCTTCGAGATGTCCAACATGATCTGCTGCAATGATACTTTTTACGAGCATATCATCGATGTAGACTTCCATCGTCATTCCTAGGAGGGCAGCGAATATCTTATTCACTAGGCGCTGGTATGTTGTTCCTGCATTTTTCAATTCGAATGGCATCACGATGTAACAATACGTACCTCTTCTAGTTATAAAGGACGTCTTTTCCTGGTCATCTGGTTTCATGAGGATTTGATTATAACCAGAATATGCATCCATGAAACTTAACAGCTTGTGTCCAGCTGTTGCATTCACTAGTTGATCTATCCGAGGAAGTGGGAAGCTATCTTTTGGGCATGCTTTGTTCAGATCGGTGAAATCTATGCACATCTTCCACTTTCCATTCTTCTTTTTAACTACCACTGGATTTGCCAAGCATTGTGGATAATTGACTTCTCTAATGAACCCCACCTTTAGTAGGTTTTCAACTTCCTCGTCTATTGCCTGATGTCGTTCCTCAGCAAAGTTTCTCATCTTTTATTTGACGGGCCTGATGTCTGGATAGATATTCAAACTGTGCTGGGATGTCATTGGATTAATGCCGACCATATCCTTATGAGACCATGCAAAGAGGTCCTGGTTTTGTTTCAATAACTCGATTATTTGTTCTCTGAGTTCTCCCTGTAGTGCTGCCCCGATTTGAACGGTTCTTTCATTATTTGTAGGATGAACTTGGATCTTAACCTTATCCTCTGCTACCAACTCAGATGATGTTTTTGGCTTCGGATTATCCAAGAGGTTGTCCTCGATACAGTTGAATATCTCCAATTTGGCTGGCAGGAATTCTTTCATTAATTGCTATTTAGGTGATGGCTCTCTTGATTCTTCCGTTGGTTCTTTTAATGCTGCCGAGTAACAAACCCTTGCTGAGTTTTGATCTCATTTTACTGTTCCAACCCTACCCTTTCCTATTGGAAATTTTATGATCAGATGATAAGTCGATGGGACTACTTTCCATCGCTTTAAAGCCGGCCTGCCTAGGATAGCATTGTATGACGTTGGACAGTCGACGATGAGGAAGTTCACCATTACAGTGCTAACGTCTGGTTCTGCTCCTATTATGGCTGGTAATGCAATCCAGCCCATTACCCTCACTGCTGCTCCAGAAAATCCAACCAGTGGGCTTTTGACCGGTCGTAAAAGAGACTTGTCAATTCTAATTTGATTAAAAGCTGTTTTAAAGAGAATATCAGCTGAGCTCCATGTATCCACCAATATTCTCCGAACTGGGTGGTTTGTTATAGTTGCAGTGATTACTAAAGCATCGTTGTGTGGTAGATGAAGTCCCAACAAATCGTTATCTGAGAAGATAATAGCTGGGATTTTTTTTCTTTTTCTTCTTCCACGATGAAGACTTTTCTCGGAGGACTTCTTTTTGTTTCTCGTGCATGTGCTCGTCTAGATGACAAGCTTTTACCCATTTATTGTTATTCCGCCGTGAATGACGTTTATTGTAGTGCCTGTTGGTCGGTTATTTTCCTCCCTTCGTTCTAGCTGTCTCATCCCGTTCCCTCCCCTTGCACAGCGGTTCTGGAGATAATCCTTCAAATGACCTTGTCGAATTTGTTCTGAAAAACCTAATCCCTACTAGATCACACGAATTTCAACACTTGTAA
>JAESVK010029963.1:0-22010 GCA_017140935.1 Hamamelis virginiana | reverse complement strand
ATGAAAAAAAAAAAAGGATTTTTAATTTTTTGTAATATTTATAGGGCGAGCATTTTCTTCCCACACTAATCAAGATTATTATTGTCCAAGTAGGAGTACTCAATTCGTAATGGCCCTGTGACGAAAAGAATGGAACCTTTTGTAGCAGAGCCCATGGCTTATACCATCCATTTCAATTAACGTAGAGCCCATGGCTTTGTCTTCTTTATTATAATTTTGAATTTGTCTTCCAAGTTTACTTTTCTAAAAAAAAATGGTTTTTCTCCGTATTTATTATTTGATAAAGGAATATAATGAGAAATTCATTCTAATTTTTAATTTGAAAGGTCAAAGTTGGGACATCCCAAAATGGAAAGGTTATAACATATATTGGGACACAGGGAAATAGAAATACTATTCAACCACATATTTTAATCACCTTTTATTTTTCATTTAAAAGTTTTATTTATTTATTTATTTTTATTAATGATTGGAGCTATAGGTTAGCATTTCGATTGAAGAAAAGAAAATGCTTTATGTTCCAAAAAAAAAATTATCCCAAAAGTGAATCCCAACTGATGTAGACCATGACCCACCCACCATTCTCTTTTTTAACAAATTCATTATTGATAATAAATAATAAATGAAAATTTAGGATTCATTTGGGGCAAGTAAAGTGGATGGTTGATGGAATGCAGGAATACTCCGTAGTATTTTTTGTATCAGTAAATGAGAGAGAGAGAGAGAGAGAGAGAAGAGAGAGGAGAGAGAGGAGAGAGAGAGAATAAACTAGTAAAACAGTAACGAGGCATCTATTCAGGTCTAATTGCAAGCAAGGAATGACAACCAAATTACCGGCATGCATGGAATAGAAAACGACCGTCACGCACCTGAGTCAATACCAAACTAGGTAATTTCTTCTGGCACGCCGGTGTTACTACTCACCAACTGCATGTGGCCACAGAGACTCATCACAAGCAAACAATAACAGATCAAAATGCAGTGCCTAGTTAGCTACTCATCAGCACTGAGTAACAAAGTACAGAGGAAGAAATAGAAGGTACAACAACTGGCCATCTTCAGCAAATCATAAAATGTTGAACAAGACTAGGGCTCACTTTTGTCAGCAACCTAAAGTACGTACGTAGTAGTAGTAGTAGTAGTTTAGTAGTGATACATGCAACTATGCAGGATGCATATATGATCAAGAGATCATCACCAGCGTAGTGAAGGGCAACCACCAATTGTAAGCTAAGCCCGCCATCACACCAGAAAATGGAGGAGCTGGCGTCTCTGCCGGATGAGGTAGCGTTATATCAGGAGGAGATGGCTCTTCATTCCCATACCACGGAGGATGATGAGGATGAGGTGGCGGCAGCAGTGTTGAGTCAGGAGGGGGAGAACGATGAGGAGGAGTGCGTTTGTTGCCACTGCTGCCTCCACTACCACGTTGGGTTCTATTGGAGGAGCCGGAGCCGGAGCTTCCATCAGAAGTGGAAGCATTTGCAGGTGGAGGTGGAGGGGGGGAGTGAGAGTGGACTTGCAGGCGAAGTCTGAGTCCCATGGCACAGTGGCCGCGTCTTCCGCATATGAAATACCTGGTGCCCGCTTGGGCCAGCGTCACCACGGTCTCTCCATCTCTGTGGGTGCTAATCGGGTTTATGGTTCGACACATGGCGAAATCAAACTGGTTGACTTCCAACACGTCGTGCATCGGCCCGTAGCTGAACACTGCATCATACAAACAGACAAAACCAAGTCGTTACATTTTCGTTACTTGGTTGAATCGTTCGGTTAGAGATTATTTCCTCTGTACCGAAACTGCCCTTACACTAATCACAAAATTATACAACTTGAGGCTTGAGCAAAATTACACTATCCCGTTTGGTTGCTGAGAAGCTGGAGGAAAATAAAAGACAAGAAAAAGTAAATTTTAAAACACGTAACTTCTGCTCTGTCAGTTTTCTCGGCAACCAAACAGGGCCATGTTTACTTTCAAAGCTTTATTTATTTATTTTTTGAAAATAAAAATAAAAGTTTGTCAGTGCTTTCGGATAACAAACATAGATATATCTCCGCTTGTAACTTTCGAACAACAAATCATTTTACACGCATTTAAGCAAGGATCAAACCATAACGTTAAAATGAAAGCAATAAGACGGCTGAGAGTTCTTGATTTGGGTTAAGTAATCAAATATCAAATACGATTCAGAGTTTATTTTGCACAAAAACGTCAGTCTGTTAATAGTCCTCCTACTTCCAGTGTTCTACAAACAGTGAAACGGCGATTTCAGCAATCTGAACCGTTCATTCTCAGATCTTCTCCTGTTTCGATGATTCAGATTTCGTGAAATGCATGTCAAAATGTTACCGCAGAGAGAGAGAGAGAGAGAGAGAGAAGTTGCATCTTATGATGATGAATGGAACGAACGTACCGAGAGCGTCACCGACATAGAACGTAGTGGAGGCAGACCAGGCTTGGAGGTTAGAATGGAGATCCCAGCCAGATTGTCCTCCGACGAGATGAGTAGTTGCAGAGACGCAACGGAACAATCTCGAAGTGAATACGATCACTATAATCACCTTCATAGTCCAACCAGGACGCAATCCTTCCATTATATCGTTCTTCCGATTTTTCCACACAGAAATAGACCCTACAGAACAACCAAAATCATGAATACAGACTGAAATCTCCAGTCATTTTCCCGAGAAAAATAACACTCAACATTCCGATCTCAAAAGACTCAAGAAATAAAAAATCATGTATAAATAGATTCAAGAAAACACAAGAAGAAGCAAGAAGTAGAAATTTGAAAACCAAACTGTAAAGACACCGAAACTATTTTTACCAGAAGATGTTTCAAGATTTCGTTCTCAGATACAGGTTGATGAATGATGAGATCGAGGAACAACAAATGAAGTACTTGTACCTGCAAATCCAAACACAATGTCAGTGAGACAGTGACGGTGTTTCCGTGTGTGTGCGTGTGTGTATTTATATCAATGAGATTTTCAAAATATCGAAGAAGAAGAAGAAGAGGATGAGGATTGGTGATTGCAGTGAGAGGTGCGTACGTACCGAACAGAAGAAGAATGGAGAAGTGCAGAGAGCAGCTTCTTCTTGGCTTCTATATACACTGGGGCTAATGGAGGGAAGGCTCACGCTATTTGTTTGGATTCTAGAGGGAGGGGAGTCTCGTTATCACGTGCTATTTTATCGACAAAAATACTATACAACCAGAAACTTTAACCCGAAATTAAAAATCACCATGATGTGTCATGTTTTGAGTGGTGTGTGAAAAAGATAGAATCTAATTGAAAAAATGATTAAACCACTCAAAGCATGACAAATCAGGGTGATTTTTAATTTCGGGTTAAAGTTTCTGGTTGTATAGCATTTTTCATTTGATCATAAATGTATATTATAAAATCAACAATTCTATTAGTGCTCCTCGTGCATTTTATCAACTTGGAACAATTATTTTGAAAAACCAACAGTTGGATTTAATGCTCCACTTAGACGTATCATGAATGCAAAAAATTACATTGATCCAACGGTTGGTTTTTCAAAAAATAGACTGTGACAGTTTTTCATAAATTTTCATTATTTTTTACAATTTTTTTCTAATCATTAGATCAATGTGATTTTTTTCATTCATGATAAATATAAGTGAAATATCAAATCCAATGGTTGGTTTCTAGAAATACCTGTTCCAAGTTGCTCAAATGCACGAGGAATGATGAAAAGGGAAGACGAATGGAATTTTTCTTATTTAATATCATGAGTATTAATATAGGACGAATGGAATTTTCCATTAATATATGAGAGAAAATTCCATTCCACCTCCCTTTTCTACCTCCCTTGCATATATGTCCAACCTGGTGCAACTCGGATCAAATTGGATAGGATTCGAGGGAAATAAGGACTCATCCGACCTAATTTGGATTGGGCTTTTTAGGACCATGTCCAATCCTAATTGAATTCGAACCGGATCTGGACCAATCCGAATTGGACTGCGATTCTTCGTTAAAAAAAATGAAATAAAATCTTAAAAGAAAGAAAACTAATGTTTGAAGACAATCGAGATAGTGTATAACTGCATATATGAAAAAAATTAAATATGCACACCAACTTCTCATAATTAACCACTGCTTTAATAAAGGTAGTAGCAATAAAAATTAATTAAGCACAACTTGTTATCCTCTTTTTAGTTTTACACTATTATTACTATTTATTTATTTATATATAAAAAATATAAATACTAATAAAAAAAATTAAAGGGATTCGTATTTTGATAAACCGACCGTTGGATTATATACTCTATTTACGTAAGTTATGCATAGCAAAAATCACAATGATCCAACGGTTAGATTTTAAAATATCTTAATATTAAAAATTCTATTATTTCTTAATATCTAAGTATAATAATTTTCACGGTTACATTTTCAAAAAAAAAAAAACAGTTAGATGAGATGTTCCACTTATGTAAATCATGCATGCAAAAAATCACGTTGATCCAATGGTCAATGTTTAAAAAATGCCACATTTTTGCAAAAAAAAATTGTGATATTATATTTGCACAATTTAAACAATTTATATGTTTTCTCAAAAACCAACCGTCGGGTCTATGAGATTATCTGCATGCATAATGTGTCTACATAGAATATCTTATCCAATGGTCGGTTTCACTAAATACCAACCTCAGCTTAGGTATTGTAAAATATGGATAAGAATCATATGATACACAACTTGGATGAAACTAACATGAGTAGTTTTTCTTAATTCACATGGTTTTTGTATAAGGTTCTTACTCATGCTTTGCAAAATACAACATGGGATTTGTATTTTGAGAAACTAACCGTTGGATAAGATGTTCCACGCATACACATTATGCATGCAAAAAATCACATAGATCCGACGGCTGGATTTTGAGAAAACGTCTAAATATTCTAAAAAATATAATATCACAGTTCTTTTTAAAAAATGTGGTATTTTATAAAAAAATGACCATTGGATCAACGTGATTTTTTGTATGCATGACTTACATAAGCGGAACATATCATGCAACGGTCGTTTTTGAAAATGTCACTATGAAAATTATTATACTTAGATATTAACAAACAATAGAATTTTTATTATTGAGTTATTTTAAAATCTGACCGTTAGATCATTGTGATTTTTGGTATGTATGACTTAAATAAATGGTGTATCTAATCCAACGGTTGGTTTATTAAAATACCAATCCCTTTAAATTTTTTTATTAGTATTTGGAATTTTTATATGTAAATAAATAGTAATAGTGTAAAAAGAGGTAACAAGTAAATTTATAATATCTAATTATTTTTTTTACTATTGTATTATAAATTTATAATGTTATAGAAATAAAAAATAATATTGCATGTTGCATATAGCCATATAATAATAATAATCAGGCCTGTTCCTAGGTATAGGCCATAGAGCCTAGGGCCCCCTCAAATTTCTAAAAAAAAGCCCCAAAAACCTCCCCCTAGCTCTTTCTCTACTTGGCAAGTCCCTATTTCTTTCTTTTTTCTTTTTTTCTTTTTTGGCAGGCCACACAAACTATATTTATTGAAATATAATTTAATTATATTCATTTTAATGGAATATGCATATAATGATAATTGATTGTTACAAATTGTGAATTGATTGTTGCGGTATAGTTGTAGCCTTTTAAGTAAAGTTTAGGAGAAATTAAAAGTCCTAAAATCTTACATGTAAATTATTATTTTTTTTAGTAAGTAATGGGAGCTCCATTTTAAAAATTTGCCTAAGGCCCTCAAAATAAGAGGAACGGTCCTGATAATAATAAATATATTTTAATAATATCGGATTTTGGATTAGATCGGATTACAAAAGACCAAATCCGAGGACCGGTCTGAATTCAATTCGGATTAAGGAACTTGGACCGGAACCAATCCGAATAAAATCATTTCCGACCAGTTCCATCCAATCCAAATTGACTGGATAGGATCGGATCCCGGATTGACTCACTCCGAGTTGCACGCCTATGAGAAACCGACCATTGGATTAAATGTTATGCTTATACATATCATGTATGAAAAAATTATATTGATCCAACAATCTATTTTTCACAGTTTTAAAAAAAGTTGTAAAAAATAATGAAAAACTGTCACAATCTATTTTTTGGAAAATAGACCATTGGCTCAACGTGATTTTTTGTATATATTATAAATATAAGTAAAACATTTAATCCAATGATCGGTTTCTCAAAATACCGATTCCAAATTGCACTACTACAATAATGGTCAAAAAGGACAATAATAAGAGGACGGTTTTGAAAACTGTCTTCATTGACTACTTTCGACGATGATTTTTTATAACTGTCCTGTTATATTGATTTTTATGACAGTCAAGAGTTGACCGTCATTAATGGTGTATACACCACGACCGTTATTTAAAGCCGTCGTCTTAAACGAATGCCAACGACACTGTTTTAAATGTGGGGTATTTATATAACCCCTATTTTCACTTGTAGCTCCCTCGCGCTCTCATCTCACAAATTTAAGAAGCATTACTTTTATTAGTATAACTTATGAGTATACAATCAATGGTTTTAGATCCTATCTTAACTCCTTTTAAGATTAAGAATTACTAACTAAGCCAAACACCCCCACACTTTAAGAATTTATAGAAAGACTTTCAATCTTCCAATAATTCATAAGGTATCACGTTTGTACTCTTTTCAAGTGTTTTGTTGAGAATATTATTTGTTGAAAACACAGATTTCCCGCACAAGTTATGAGATAATCCAAAACTTATCAATATAGCATGAAAACAAAGCTAAGAATATCATTTGTTGAAAATCAAGCTTTCCCCCACAAGTTCTGGGATAATCTAGAACTTATCAACATAACATTAAAGTTATATTTTTCTGTTCAGCAACTCCATTTTGCTAAGGTGAACAAGGTATAATAATTTGATGTATGATTCCATGGTTGGCACAGAACTTGCTAAATGGATCAAACTCATATTCGCCTCCACTATCATATCTTAGATCTCAATCTTTTGCTAAGTAGATTCTCAACTTTGTTTAAAAATGTATAAACATATATAATACTTTATCTTTACTTCTCAATAAGTAAACATCACAATATCTAGTGTTATTGCTATCATCTATAAAATAATTTTAGCATCTTTAGCTTGAATAAGGTATTTGGATTAGTAATATATAATATCACAGTGAATCCATTTAATTAAACTAAATAAATAACCTACCTTTGGGCTTGATCACTACTAGTCTTAATTAAATGCCAAATACAATCCTATGAATTTATTTTGTTAGGTTTAGTGTATGAGTGTTGGCTTGTTTCGTTTCAAAACTTGGTTTGGGATTGTACATTTATAGATGTGTACTGATGATCACAAGTGAAGCCGTGCTAAAATGCTCCTTTATCTCCATGGATTAGGATGGTAAGTGACCTAGTGACCTAAGGATTGAACCTAGGAGGTTAGAATTCATTATATCTCTTTAAAACATGTGAAATTGGGAGTTTATGAATACTTGGATCGATCCAAGTTTGACCTGGATCGATCCCATGTTAACATCATCTCATTCCTTATTTGTAAGTTGAAATATTAGCCAAGCTGGATCGATCCAAGCCTTGGCTGGATCGATCCAATTTCGAGTTAAACTCAATTACAAAAGCCTAGTTTTTGGTCAATTCAATTTGGATCGATCCAAGTCTTGGCTGGATCGATCCAAGTTCGTGCAAACCCTAATTTTGTCTACTTTTTACCCTGTTTTCTGATTGGTCACTCATCACACTATATAAGGATTAGGTCACTCGAGATTCCAGTGACCTCAGCCGCCAGAGAACATTTCTATTCTTAGACCTACCTTGGTTCTTCACTTGTGGGCTGTTGTTCTTCCTTTCCTAATTTGAGATTGAGCTTGAATGTTCATTGTTTGATCATGGACTTCTCTTAGAATGGATTAGAAACCTTGGAAACCAAACGTACATGCATCTTGTAAGAATCTTCTATGGAGATAGGATCATTCTCATGGCTCTTGGATGAAGGCATCAAGAGTGAGACTACTTGGGTAGTTGGTGAGCAAGCTTTGAAGAAGGAGGACTCGATGGATTGAGTTGATGAGATCTCAGTACACTAGGCCATGGGTTGGTGAGATAGAGTGTATGGTATAATATCTGTAACTCTTCTTTCATAGTGGATTGCTCTTGTTCTTCCGTGGTTTTCTCCCGAAAGGGTTTCCACGTATATCGTGTGTTCATTAAATACTTGTTGATGTGATTTCTAACTATCAAGAAGGATGGAATGATTCTTGTGTTCATGGATCCCTCTTGATAGTTGATTTATTTTGTGTTTTCTATCTACATGTTATTTGATATTCATATTCAATTCAAAACATGATTGTTGAGTGTGGTTGATTTATCAAATACTTGTTACTTGAATTTAAAAGAGGTGAAATTCTTGTGATCTAGTTGGGCTTAGGTTTTTCATATTTAAAATTTATAATTAAACACAACTTAATTGAATGTGTCACTTTAGTGACTAGACAAACAATTAAATTTCAATAACACTTGTACAAAATATTATTATAAAATAATCCAATTCCTTGAATGAATCTAATATCATAATTATATCATGCATAAATAACTAATATGAGGGACATGCATGCACAATATACATTATGTCAACATGACATATATTATACCATCATCAAATTAATTATGAATCTAATATATCAATAATCATGCCATGTAAATTATTAACCATATGAAATAATTTACCAACTATGCATAATTAAGAAATTGATATATTGCACAAATATATATATATATATATATATATATATATATATATATATATATATATATATATATATATATATATATATCCTTACCCTTAAAAGGGAAGGTTTATCCCTCCTCGCTACCGGACAAAGAAGAGTGAAATTTTTTTGGCGTTTTCTGGCTGCCTTTGTTTCGTTCCTTGGGGCGCTCCTTTTTTTTTTTTTTTTTGGTGGGGTATTCGGTCAGAATTGGTTTGTTGGGACTCTTTAGGTTTCTGCCGTTTAGCAATAAACGGCGTCATTTTGGGGGTTTGGTTGGGCGCTCCTTATTTTGTTGGTTAAATGGGGGAGTGGGGCTGAGTCGGTGCGAGCTCTTTGAGGTAAACAGGTGAGGGTTTTTTGTAATTACCAAAATGGGCTTTTGTTTTTAAGGTTTTTGGAGGGAGTTGTGTGGAATTGGTGGGGGGCGAGGTGTCCTTTGGCGTGAGACATTGTCTGCGTTCCCTGCAAGAGGTCGCTACCGGACAAAGAAGAGTGAAATTTTTTTGGCGTTTTCTGGCTGCCTTTGTTTCGTTCCTTGGGGCGCTCCTTTTGTTTTTTTGTTAGGTGGGTTACTCGATCAAGTTTGGTTTGTTGGGACTCTTTAGGTTTCTGCCGTTTAGCGATAAACGGCGTCGTTTTGGAGGTTTGGTTGGGCGCTCCTTATTTTTTTAGTTAAATGGGGGAGTGGGGCTGAGTCGGTGCGTGCTCTTTGAGGTAAACAGGTGAGGGTTTTTTGTATTTACCAAAATGGGCTTTTGTTTTTAAGGTTTTTGGAGGGAGTTGTGTGGAATTGGTGGGGAGCGAGGTGTCATTTGGCGTGAGACATTGTCTGCGTTCCTTGCAAGAGGTGACAGAGGCGAAGGACATTGAGAGAGAGGAAGGTTGAGAGAGCTGAGGGCGTGAAACGGCGTCGTTTGAATGGTGTGTGGAAGAAGCTTCTTCTGGCAGCGGTATGGGTTGTGTCGGCGAGGGTCTTTCTTCGGTTCCTTTATTTTTGTTTCTTCCATTTCGGCTCCATTGTTGTGCTCTGGGTTTCGTTGGGTAGGAGGTCCTTTAATTTCTTGCTCAAGATTCAGGTGCCTTCTCTTTCAGTTATCTCTTAATTTTGATTTTTGATTTTGATTTGTTTGGTTTCTATTGTTGTGTTGTATGACTTGTTGGTGAACCTGCACATGAGCAGGGTTCCTGTATAACAGTATCCCTAAAGCAACGACCAAACAACCAAACCCACCCTTAAACTCTCAAACACCCAAACCCACTGTGCCACTGTGCATGCGAGGAAGGCGAATCCCGAGCTTGAGATTGACGAAGGTTTGGTTGCAAGCTAGGTTCAATTTTTAGTAAGCCAACGTTTAGCTGCTTCTTTAAAAAAAATTCTTGTGCTCAAACCTAATACTTTAATTGCAAATTAAGCACAGCAAAATATTTATTCAATACTTTATAACCCTTAATTAATTCAATACTTTAATTAGAAAGCAAAGCAAATCTAACCTTGGCTGGTGATTATTTTATTCCCATTGGATGTCCCACTTGCAAAGCAAAGCAAAGCATGAATCATTTTGCACCTCTCTTCTTACCTTGGCTTATGTTACAATTATAATACTCTCACATCATCATATGTTACAATCTTTCTAAATTTTTTTCATTGTTTTCTAAGTTTTTGCTTGAGTATTGATTAAAGTGCATGACCCCTAATACCTATGTTTTGGATTTGGATTAGATAGATTGCTTAACTACTAACAGCTCATATTTTAATTTATGACTCCGGCCTGTTTGATGACTTGAGTCACTACATTGGAAATGCAAGTGGATAAATAGATCAATCCATGCTTTTTTTTTTTTTTTTTTAACTTGTGTCACTACAGTGGCACTATTTTATTCTGTTTTCTTTTAAAGGTTCACTCAATTATATTAAATTGTGTGCGATTAATTGGTTTGATTCAGTATTTGGATCAAACTCGTTTGGTCTGTATTTTAGACTTTATATATGGACTTAATTAACCGTGGTTGAATATAGTGAAACATTTCATGTAACTCAATTATGCTTGAATAGAAGAGAGGAGCATAGCTAGAGGAAATAAAAAATATTGGATGCTTATCTTGGCATTCCTTTTTTCCTTTATCTTTGTACTATAATATATAGCGTATAATAATAATAAGAGACTTGTGTGTATATAAAATATCAAGTTCGCTATAAAGAATAAAAGATTGAATATTTTTTTAGATATTAGTAAAACTCAGTTATTTTTTTAATAGAATAGTTTATTTTCATCGTATTGAACCTCTAAAAAATGCTGACTTGCTTTTTGTGGCTTTTTAAAAAAAAGAGGAACCTGATTTTTGCTTCGTTAGAATTGTGTTAAAAAGTAGGTCAATTAGAGAAGTGTTGCTCAATTATATTAATTATGTGCGTTTAATTGGTTTGATTCAATATTTGGATTAACCTTATTCGGCTTGTATTTTAGACTTTATATATAGATGCCATTAATTGTGGTTGAATAGAATGCAGCATTCCATATAACTCAATTATGCTTGAATAAGAGAAAGGAACATGAGTGGAGGGAAAAACATTTTGAATGGTCCTCTTACCATTTCTTCTTTTCCTCTTTCTCTTCCTTTTTGCTTTTTTTTTTTGTTTGTCTTTGTATTATGATATAGCATATAATAATAATAAAAGGCTTGTATATTAATGAAACATCAAATCCACAGGAAAAAAAATTGAATAGTTTTTGAAAATATTGTAAAAAGTTAGCTATTTTTTAAGTTATTTTATAGTACATGGAAATCACTTATGGGTTTAAATTGAACTTAACAGATTTTTGTTAAAAATTAGGTCAATTAGAAAGCATCTTTGGTATGTGTGTGCATGTATAAGTCTTCGTATAAAGTCCCTTTGACAGTTTATGCTTAATGTTTAATTTATTGAATTGTGGTTGTTACTTTTTCCTAGCGAAAGAGATGAACAGTGGTGAGCAAAAATTTAACTTTTTACAAAACATAATTTCACCTATATACTAAGAGTATATAAGCTTTTATTAGTGTGAGTAGGACCCATTCAAGATAATAAATATCTATTAATTATAATCTCTTGTTACAAGAGAACACCCTTTGATTCCAACCATGGTTAATATCAATTACATGAAAATTTATATTTATTTATAATTGTGGCTCACTTAAGCACAATTCCTAAGTTGCCTACGTACCCCTTGTAGGGATCAAGCCAACCGTAGTTCAATTAATTGAAATAAATTAAATAATGAGTATATGACCCACTATTTAAATATTTAGTTTTAGCGATTGATAATTTTAATAGTTAATTGAACTATTAAAATTAATTTGATTTGTTTTGGATAAATTTAGGAATTTATCGGGATTGTGACTGCATCCAGTGTAGCTGCTGGACTACCTACGTATCCCAAAGTGGAATCAAGTCGATCGTAGTTCGGAATATTTGAAATGATAAAAAGCCCAAGATTAATTTAAAGTTAGACTTTATTAGCCAATATAGTGGATTCAAGATCCGCTCAATTATTAAACTAATAAGTCAAACTAATAGGCTTTCATGAATTTAATTATTTAAGAAAAAGTTCATTTACAAGTTCAAAATAAAATTGAACTAAAAAGATAATGGGTTAACAAAACTCAATTATCAAGAATGAACTAAATCTTTAGAAATTTAAATTAAAGATCCTTTTAAAGTCAAATCACTTAGGAAACTCATTATTGGAATACCAAATCAAAATTTAAGATTAATTGGACTTAAATGAGATCCAATGATTTGATCTTGTATTTTTGGTTTGTCCAATTTGAATAACATTAGTTGGACATTTATTAGCCCACTAGATATATGGATCATTTTAAATTGGATATTTGTTAATCTAATATGGACTAATTTATTATTTTAATTTGTAACCCATAATCATTTGATATAAATTTATATGGATTTCAATAGTCCAATAAGATGAAATTCCAATTTAATAAAATAATTATAATTCTATTTCCATGGGAAATAAGAATTAAATTATTTGTCCAAATTTTCAAGTGAACTTTATAATTTGAATTTTATCACTCTTACGATGACATTGGTATATCAAATTGGCATTTTCAATTTATAATTTTTCAACTTAAATGAAAAATTTTGAAATTAATAATATATGCCAAATTCATATACATTGAATTTTACAATTTAATTAAAATTCTATATTCGGAAATGGCATACATGCGGTATCATATATTAAATAGTACCAAATTGCCGAATTTGAATATGCCTCAAATTGGCACAAATAAATTTGAATGTGCCGAACACCGACTTGCACTATTATTTAATTTTAGGCCATCGAAAATTAAATTGTACATTTCAATTAACATTTCAATTTCAATTAAGAAATTGTAAATATAATTAAATTTAAATTTAATTATATTTGTGTCAAATTTGCTGAAATTTTCAACTAGATTAAAATTGTGACAAATTGCATTTGTCAAACTGTTCAATTTAATTGAAATTTCTTTAATTGTTTTGTAAATACCAATTTTCTATATGCCAAGATGGATATTGAAATTTACAATTTCGCATGTGTCAATTTTACACATACTAATTTGATTAAAATTAATCAAATTTAATCATGAATATGTCAATTTCAATATATTCCAAATTGCACAAGGCAATTTAAATATGCAAAATTAAACTTAAAAAAAAAACTTGCATACGGTATTATATGGAGATTCCACCGATATTGCGAATTTTGATATCCCACTATTAAATTTTTACTTGAAAACTAATTAATTAATTTAAATTAATTAGCAATTTGAATGTGCCACACGTTTGAATGAGCTAAATTCAATTTAGTTAAATTGATTCGGCACTAACGGCATGCTCTTGAACTAACCGTGTACACATTAATAAACATTAAGTTTGAATTTAATAAAAGGATAATATCCTTTTATTAAAAACTAATTAAGGATTTTGTTTTGATCAAAAAGTATTTATTTATTTATTTTAAATACTTCCTGAAAGTCATTATTCAAATTAGGCTTCTAACAATTTTATGAGTCCAACTGATAAGAACTTCCTATTTGATTTGAATTCGAAATTTAAAAGAATTGATATCATGTAGAGAATATCCAATCAAATAAATGAATAATTGAATTGGATAAGTTTTAAAAAATCAAATTAGGACTCTTCTTATTAGAAATCTTATTTAAACAACACTTTGTCAGTGTAATTTCAAGACAAACATTTGAGAGAAAAATTTATGTGAAACAGAGACTTGAGAAAAGGTTAGATTTTAATTTTATTTCCATTCTTCTTTTTTTTTACTTTTTTGATGATCTCGATCATCATTAATTAACTTTCACACCATTATTTTTTTATTTTTTTGATGTTCATGAACATCACGAAATTGATGATCTTGATCATCTTTTCATAATTTTTGATGTTCAAGAACATCATGAACTTGGGTGAATACTTGAAGGAGATTAAACTTTAAGTTTAATTGAAAATGATTTTCTTGATGTTCTAGAACATCAAGATAAATGTAATATTTCAATTTTATTGATATATATATATATGTGTGTGTGTGTGTCTATATATATATATATATATATATATATAGATAAATCAAAGAAGATGAACATAAGAGTTATCCATATCTAGGGTGTATGAACACCTTTGATGTACCTTACCTTGAGTTCTTTGTCTTCTTCTCTTCTCCTTTACAAGACTCCTTTTCTCTCTCTAACTCTTTTCCACCGAATGCTTTTTCTAACTTCTTCCTCCCACTTTCTATTTTCTTTTTTTTTTTTTATATTCAAAAAGTAGAAGAAACCAACCTATAACCGTTGGTCACTTTAACTTTGAATCATAACCCTTGGATAAAATAACTTCTCCCACCTTGAATAATAACCATTGGATTAAATAACTCCCTTTACCCACTAAGCAATAACCATCATAATTTGGGTTATGGGTATTAATCCATGGATATACCCAATAACTTAATGGATATTAATCCATGGATAAAACCAATAACTTAATGGATATTAACCCATGGATAAAACCAATTATTTAATGGATATTAACCCATGGATAAAACCAATTATTTAACGGATTTTAACCCATCAATAAAAATATCAATTTAATGGATGCTAATCCATAAATGATTAAATGCCAAATGGTCAAATTCAAAACATAGAGATTTTTTTTTTTTAATTTTTTTATAATAATAAATAAATAAGAATGCTTATTTATTTATTATTAATTTTTTAATAAAATTTATGGTTCAACAAACAGTTCGGGCATTGATAAAAAGGGTAGGAAACGACTATATGACAAACAGAGGTCTGCGAGAGATAGGTTCTTGCAAGAATGTAAGCGCTTTGCTCTCGTGGAATGCTTTAACCTTTTTAGTCACGTTAGTTGGAATTTTTTTTCCTTCGTGCTTCAATGATTTGTAATACACATAGGTGATCCCGTTGTAGTAAGCAAGTATAAAGCAGATAAAAGACGTAGAATAGAGATTGGTGGTCAGAACCAGGTGTCTGCTGTACCTGTTGGTACTTATGAATATGGTATTGTTTAAATTGGTCTTTTTCTGAATAGTTTTTTCATTTTGATTTTATAGACCTGTGTTATTTACTGGTGGGGTTATCGTCTGTGTTTGGCATTAGGTTCGTCATCGTTGACCCATGAACATGGTGAAGCTGGATGTGGAAGTGTCTCTTCTTCGTTTAATAATTTTCTTAACTCGAGTATTCGACCTACAGTGGGTGGTCATCTAAGTGCTCTGGCTATGCCACTTCTACCCGCTCTAGATGAATCTTATATACTTCCAAATGAACGTCCGTGTCAGTATTGTAGAGCATTTCGTTTTCATCGTGAATCAAAGAGTTTATGCTGTTTAGAGGGCAAAATTAAGCTTGCATGCAGCGAACCCCCACCTTAACTTGTCTATTTACTGACGTCCGATGAGCCAGATCATGTGTCTTTTAGGACATATATACGAACTTACAACAGTGTCTTTTCTTTTACATCATTAGGTGTCACATTTGACGGTGACTTGTGTAAGCGAAATAATGGTGTTTACACATTTAGAGTTCAGGGTCAGATTTATCATTATATTGATGAACTTATTCCATCAAATGATTCACCGTCTTATCTTCAATTGTATTTTTATGATACGGATCATGAATTGGAGAATCAATTGGTACAGTCAGAAAGAGTTAAACCTTCTGTCGTTGCTTTAATCATGTCCATGCTTCGATTAAATCCATATGCAGTTTTCCTTCGATCTCCTGCTTCTATACCTGATTTAGAGAACCAAACGATTGTTATAAAAAATCATGCAGGGTTAGATCAGCGTGTCTACAATTGTCCTTCTGTATCTCAAGTTGCTGCTATTTGGCCAGAAAATGGTGATTCTGATTCATCCAGTCATCGTGATATAGTTGTTCATACTCATCAAGATAGTAAACATAGAGTCAACTATTTTTTTGGTTGTTATGATCCTCTACAGTATCCTATCCTATTTCCACGTGGGGAGAATGGTTGGCATACTGGAATCAAGAGAGTTCATAAGGTATGTAGAAGTGAAGTTTATCTCAATGATGAGATAGTTAATGTACATGGTGTTACTTCAATTGAGGAAGTGATCGCAGCAGAATTAGAAGGTAATTGGTTCTTATGATAAGAATTTACCTATCTATGTTATTTTATCTCTTTTTGTTGTTGCATTAAATTTAATTGTAGTTATACTTCCACTCCCTGAATGAATTGAATTCAGTGCTTGAACGTTCTAAAAAGCATCAACGTGTGAATGTCTCTGCAAGGGAGTATTATTGCTACAAGTTTCAAATGAGGAAGGATTCCCCTTCACTGCTACTCCGATGTGGACGGCTTTTTCAACAGTTTGTCATTGACATTTATATCAAACTCGACAGTTCTCGCCTTGATTTTTTTCGTCTTAACCAGAAACTCATACGAGCTGAGCTGTATGAGGGCTTGGTTGATGGTATTACCGGTGGAGAAACGCGGGGGGAATCGGTGGGTCGACAGGTTATTCTCCCAGCAACATTTATTGGTGGACTTAGGGATATGCGTCGAAAGTTTACTGATGCAATGACTTGTCCAGAAATTAGGTAAACCGGATTTGTTTATAACAATGACTTGTAACCCTTCGTGGCCAGAGATAAAAAATCTCCTCTCTAAGAATGAGGAAGCTCAGAATAGGCCTGATTTAGTTGCTCGAGTATTTCGGTCGAAGCTCGAGGAACTGAAACATGATCTCTTTAAAAAAGAGATATTTGGTCCTGTTGCTGGGTATGTTTATGTTGTGGAATTTCAAAAAAGGGGACTTCCACATGTTCATTTTTTAATTATAATAAAAAAAATGCAAAGATTATTTCACCATCTGCGTACGATGCTTATGTTTCTGCTGAGATCCCTCCAAAGTCAAATCCATACTTACGTGGTGCAGTGCATCGTCACATGATGCATGGTCCATGTGGTCAATTAAACTCTTCTAATGTTTGCATGAAAAGTGGAACTTGTAAGAACAACTATCCAAAGGTTTTTTGTGAGCAAACAAGACAGGATAAAAATTCATTTCCCATTTATAGGCGCCGAAACAATGGTGATTCTCTTAGAGTTCGAGGACATGATTTGGACAACACATGGGTTATTCCTTATAATCCATATTTACTAGCCAAATATGATTGTCACTTGAACGTGGAAATATGTTCAACAATAAAAGCTGTTAAATACATATATAAGTATATTTATAAGGGACACGATCGGGTTGCTTTCAACATAGTGACCAATGAGAGTGCAACGGTAGTCGATGAAATTAATCAGTTTCAGTCGAGTCTTTGGATAAGTCCTCTTGAAGCAATATGGAGGATATACAGCTTTGACATGAATGAAATTGTTCTAAATGTTGTTTCGCTTCAATTACATTTAAAAGATAGACAAACTATTTGTTTCAAATCTTCTGATAGTTCGGAGGCTATTGCTAGGAATAAATTTTTGCAGTGAACAATGTTAACAGAATTTTTTGAAATGAATCGATCCAGTGAAGTATCTAGGCAGTATTTTTATAGGGATTACCCTGAACACTACGTGTGGAATAGAAGGGATAGAATGTGGACTCCACGAAAGCAGGGAAGATCATTGGGTAGAATTGTCACTGTGAATCCATCTGAGGGTGAGAGATTCTATTTGAGGCTCCTCCTTAATCACGTGAAAGGACCTACTTCATTTGATGATTTTCTTGTAGTTGATCAAAATGTAGCTTCGAGTTATAGAGAAACAGCATTGTTACGTGGGCTTCTTCATTGTGATTCCACTATTGAGAGCTGCTTATTTGAAGCGTCGAACTTTCATATGCCTTCGAGTCTTAGGCGCTTGTTTGCTACTATCTTGGTATATTGTAGTCCCGTGGACCCAAAAAAATTATTCCAACAATTTGTTGAGCCAATGTCTGAGGACTTTTTACAAAATCCAACAATGTCTCCTTTTTTGAGTAAGATATTGGTTCTCCGTAGCATTGATGTTACTTTGGAATCAATGGGAAGAAAATTGGATGACTATCATATAGCATCAGGAACGTTTTCTTTGAGTTCTGCTGAATTAGCGAACAGAGAAATAATGGATGAATTAACTATACCAGTTTCGGATTTTGATTTACATTCAATGTCAATGCTTAATTTTGAACAGAGAAAAGCTTATGATGCTATCATGTGTAGAATCAATGAAAAAAACTAGGAGCATTTTTCATAGATGGTCCTGGCGAAACAGGAAAAACTTTTCTTTATCGAGCACTTTTGAAAACTCTTAGATCAACTCATTGGATTGCACTTTCAACCGCAACGTCTGGTGTAGCTGCGTCAATTTTACCCGGTGGACGGACAACTCACTCGCGGTTCAAAATACCAATTGATGCCGATGAGAGCTTAACGTGTAGCATAAGTAAGCAAAGTGGATTGGCACAACTTTTGCGGGTAACAGAATTACTCATATGGGACGAAGCATCCATGGCTAAACGCCATTCCGTGGAGGCTTTGGATCGTATGTTGCAAGATCTCATGAGCAGTGGTGAGATATTTGGTGGCAAAGTGGTTGTGTTTGGTGGTGATTTCCGGCAAGTGTTACCTGTTGTACCTAAATCTACTATTGAGGAGACAAAAAATTGTTCTCTTGTTAAATCTCTTTTATGGTCTCAGTTCCAGGTTCTGACTCTTCATCAAAATATGAGAGCAAAAATGGATCCAAATTTTTGTGATTTTTTACTGTGTGTTGGAAATGGAACAGAACCAAATGTAATTGGAAATGAAATTAGGCTTCCATGTAACATTTTAATAGATTCTAGGGATGATGAACTTAGTGTGAATAACTTGATTGATGATATTTTTCCAAATATTGAGAGCTTTTTAGAAGATTTGTCCTTTGTTGTTGATAGAGATATTCTTACACCAAAGAATCAATTTGTTGATGAGCTTAATTAGGTACTGATTGCTAAATTCCCCGGGGAAGAGAAGAACTATTTTAGTCGTGACGAGGGTGTCTCCAGCGAGAGTGATGTAAATTTTATGTTTGAAGAAGAGTTTTTGAATCAATTGAACCCCAATGGATATCCACCACACCACTTAATTTTGAAAGTTAACTGCCCAATAATTTTGATTAGGAATATTGATCCTTCGAAGGGATTATCTAATGGAACTAGATTGATATGCCGTAAGTTTGAACGCAATGTTATCGATGCTGAAATAGCTGTAGGCCATCACAGGAAATAGAGTTTTTATACCAAGGATACCAATTTTACCAAACAAAATAGAAAAATATCCTTTCCCGTTTAAGAGAGTTCAATTTCCAATTAGATTGTGCTTTGCTATGACAATTAATAAGGTTCAAGGTCAGACTCTGGAAAAAGTTGGCATTTACTTACCGCACCCTATTTTTTCCCATGGTCAGTTATATGTTGCTCTGTTAAGGGCAACTGAGGCATCAAATGTTAAAGTGCTCATTAGACCAGCAATAAAAAGTGATGTAAATAGCGACTGCACTGCTAACATTGTATTCCATGAAATATTGGAATTGGCACATGCAAGTTAATTGATGGGCTCCTTATTTTTTTTTATTTTGATTGGATAAAAGGTTAGTTGATGTTTGTATGATTCATGATTTTATGTATTTGTATTTAATACAGTTATAGTTTTTGAGTACTATAAATTGAATAGCAAGAAATATTTTTTTGTGCTTAAGTTAACTTAGTAAATTATTTATAATTAGATGATGTATGATTTATTTTAAATACTAATAATACTTATTCTTTCTAGTAAATATTATTAAAGCATGGATAAAGGTGCAACAAGGTATACTTATTCTGTGGGAAATGTAAAAAGAGTACTGGTTCGAATCATGGAGATACTTTTACATATAACTACTGTGGTGTTGTGGTCTTATTTTATCCGCTCATTATTTTTTTCTTATTAGGAGTGGAAAATATTTTTTTTTTAATTTTATCTTTATCTGAGTAGTCATATCTGTTCCTATAGTTAGCAACTTCTTCAGTGTTATTCTTTAAATAATATGATTCCACTGGGTAAAATCGTTTGAATCCTGTCATATTTTACTGAAGATTCAGGTGCTCTTTCCTTTATCCCATAGTTTCAATTTCAATATTTTTTTTTATACTGTGTTTGACTTGTTGTCAACTGATTGCTGATTTCCTCTTCCTCGGTAATTTTTGTTCTTATATACCTAATGATGATGATGATAACTCCTCCAAAGTTATTCCTTTGAATTTGTGGTACAGTACTATCAATTCAGCTAAGGGCTGAAATTAAGTATCTCTAATAGATTTTGCAGCCTTTTAAAAATTAATCAAAGAAAATATTATTTTTATTATGAAATATGTAGAGATTATCAGTGCTTCCTAATTATACTACCAGTTTATATCTGTATTTTTACTTCATTTATTAAGCTTCTATTAATCTATTGATATTGATGTTCAAAAAATGGAAATTTAATGGATCTAGCTGTGTAGTATGATTCTGTTCAATTAGAGGTAAAAAAAATGCATTGAATATATATATATATATATATATATTTTATCTTTATCTGAGTAGTCATATCTGTTCCTATAGTTAGCAACTTCTTCAGTGTTATTCTTTAAATAATATGATGCACTTATTTCTTTTGTTGTGCAAAGTATCAACCAAATAAAGAGAGAATATATAAGCTTTTCAATCCTGAGGATTTCTTCTCTACATAAAATAAAGAGGTTCCTTCAAATGCACTGTATTTCAAAAATCTGGAAAACGTTGTTCTTATGCCAAGCAATGTATTGTTCATTTTTCTATATTTTTTCATTCTATTTCTATATTGTTGTCTATACCAACAATTAAATTACTTGATGCAGACGACTTTTTGGATCAGAGTATCGATTCATTTGGTAAACTACAATCAACATTTCTTATACTTGTTCTGTGGGAAACATAAAAAGAGTACTGGTTCGAATCATGGAGATACTTTTACATGTAACTACTGTGGTCTACAGAAGGCTGTCTCTATTCCAAGGTACTTGTGTTTTTTCTCTAAATCTGGATACTATAAAAAGTATTAAATTATGAGCCTTGTAATATGATTAATACACTTCGTTATACTAACATGTATACCCATTAGGTGTCTCATTGAGTTTGAACTACAATGTGAAATTACCTCGTAATAGACAGAAGACAGTTGAACCTGAGAAGGATCAGCTAATGAAGGTTTCATTAGCTCAATACACACAAATTAATATTAGGCCAAATCTGGATATTATAAAGAGTGCTTTATTAATTGGTATACATGTTAGGAGCATTCGGTCCCTTTATTTGTCCATTTCGGCTTCATTTTCGTGCTTTGGGTTTCATTGGGTAAGAGGTTTGGGTTCTTTGATTTCTTGCTCGAGATTCAGGTGCCTTCTCTTTCATTTATCCCTTAATTTTGATTTGTTTGGTTTCTATTGTTGTGTTGTATGATTTGTTGGTAAATCTGCACATGAGTAGGGTTCCTGTATATGTTTTTTCCATCAGTGTTTATCTATTCCAGCTTCACACTATTATTGCCTTGGTTTGTGTTTAGCACATAATTCGCCCGTTTTTACTTGTCTTTTTATACATTTTACCTGTTCTTCAACCCTAGTTTGGCTTGATTCTGGTATT
>JAESVK010029941.1:4648-28394 GCA_017140935.1 Hamamelis virginiana | reverse complement strand
GAGTCCTCGGCGGTGATGAGGAATGACCACATACAGGTGGGGAAATTCTAAAAGCAAGCAGCGCATGCTAGTGAATATACCAAGAGTATACAAGCATCTTAATTTGAATTGTCTTCAACCTCGGATGGACTTCGAGTCCTCGGCGGTGATGAGGAATGACCATATACAGATGGATATTCTAAAAGCAAGCAGCGTATGCTAGTAAATATACTAAGAGTATGCAGGCATATTAATTTGAATCGTCTTCAGCCTCGGATAGTCTTTGAGTCCTCGGTGGTGATGAGGAATGACCACATACAGGTGGAAATTCTAAAAGCAAGTAGCGCATGCTAGTGAATATACCAAGAGTATACATGCATCTTAATTTAAATTGTCTTCAACCTCGGATGGTCTTCGAGTCCTCGACGGTGATGTGGAATGACCATATACAGATGGATATTCTAAAAGAAAGCAGCGCATGCTAGTGAATATACCAAGAGTATGCAGTCATCTTAATTTAAATTGCCTTCAACCTCGGATGGTCTTCGAGTCCTCGGAGGTAATGAGGAATAACCACATACTGGTGGATATTCTAAAGCAAGCAGCAAGCAGCGCAGGCTAGTGAATATAGCAAGAGTATACAGGCATATTAATTTGAATTGTCTTTAGCCTCGGATGGTCTTCGAGTCCTCGGCGGTGATGAGGAATGACCACATACAGGTGGATATTCTAAAAGCAAGCAACGCATGCTAGTGAATATACAAAGAGTATGCAGGCATATTAATTTGAATTGTTTTACGCTTCAAATGGTTTTCGAGTCCTCGGCGGTGATGAGGAATGACCATATATAGGTGGAAATTCTAAAAGCAAGCAGTGCATACTAGTGAATATACCAAGAGTATACAGACATCTTAATTTGAATTGTCTTCGACCTAGGATGGTCTTCGAGTTCTCTGTGGTGATGAGGAATGACCACATGCAGGTGGAAATTCTAAGAGCAAGCAGCGCATGCTAGTGAATATACCAAGAGTATACAGACATCTTAATTTGAATTGTCTTCAACCTAGGATGGTATTCGAGTCCTCGGTGGTGATGAGGAATGACCACATACAGGTGGAAATTCTAAACGCAAGCTGTTTAGCACATAAAACCTGCCATTTTTACCTTCCTTTTCATGCTTATCGTATGCTTTTGAACCCTAGTTTGGTGTAGAACAGGTATTTTTTATTCTTCCATTGTTTTTTATAATTCGCAGGTAATTTGGCATATTTCTTACTTTGTTGATGCGTTTGAATGAAGTTCGGAGTCGCCGGTTGCCATTTGTTGCCCGCAACCGTGTTTTCTCGCGCGTTTTTGATGTTCATGCGTGATTCTTCCCCGAAGCATATCCAAATTGTGTTTCTTCTCTCATCTAAGCTCAAGAAACCCTCCACTACATTCCTCGGTGTCAACAAAAGTTGCGTGAGTGTGCGGATGATGCAAGCTCGATGTTTGAAGGGTTATTTGCTCGAAAGTGTCGAAAATGCAGCAAAATGGGCAATCTCAGCATGGGAGTACCGGTACTGGCTTAAGTGGTACCAGTACCACTCAAACAGAAGGTTGAGTACTGGTCCTACTTTTAAGTGGTACCGGTACTAGGCTCGAGAATCAGCTGGTTTTGAGGGAAATCCCTCTTTTCACTTGGGCAAGCTTGTCTTTTCACCCTAATTTCGAGGGAGCTTCATTGGGAGGTATAAATGAGGGACTTAGCAGCTGAGAGGGGAGTCTTCTCTTGTTTTTGAATGGTTCTTTAGGGTTTAGTTAGGGTTAGCTTAGTTTTCTTCATACTCTTAGTGTAATCTTGGTAGTTTAGCTAGTATCTTCCCATTTTCTTGTTGTTTTCACTTTGTAACCCTAGTGTAGGTTGTTTATCTTCATTTTGATATCAAGTTGTAAGGTACATTGGTGTTGGTTCATTTAATAGAAAGCATTTATTTCCTTTCTAGCATTTATTTCATGTGTATGGTGATTTCTTCCTCATTTATGGCTAGCTAATCAATCAAGGAGGATTCTATGGTGGAGTTCTTCTCCAACCCTAGGTAAAAATGAGTCTTCTCATCTTCAAAGCTTCATTGATAATGGAATGTGGCATCTTCTACTCTCTTCTCTTTTGAAACCATATGGATTCATATTCATAACCAAAATACAACTGGTGAGAAGTTGTGTTTTGGTGATGAGCACATATGCACTCCATGTGTTTGTGAAAATGCTAAAATGAGTATTATGTTGCATTCCATCATTTGTTTTATTCTTTTGAGCTTCTATTGTCAAATATTCCATTCAAAACCATAGTCACATGGATTATTGAATGTGTATCATTTGGGAGACCATTAATCCTAGGTTAGGAAAGAATGAATCCATAGAATCCATCCTCTCTTTTACTTGCGAATTTACATATCAAATCTTTGCCATTGATTTGGCATAAATCTCAACATCAAACCAAAACCCCATGATTTTACACTTGTTTTTGCATTCAATTGGGTAGCATGTCCTAAGTTTCACTAGAACCTATACCACTCCCTGTGGATATGACCTAGGAACTCCCTAGTTTATTGCTTGACGACCATTAGACTCCTACGCTTGGGAATCTCTTGCGCACAATACATCATTTTACGTTCAAGCACAAGCAGCGCATGCTAGTGAATATACCAAGAGTATACAGACATCTTAATTTGAATTGTCTTCAACCTAGGACGGTCTTCGAGTCCTTGGTGGTGATGAGGAATGACCACATACAGGTGGATATTCTAAAAGCAAGCAGCTCATGCTAGTGAATATACCAAGAGTATACAGACATCTTAATTTGAATTGTCTTCAACCTAGGATGGTATTCGAGTCCTCGGTGGTGATGAGGAATGACCACATACAGGTGGAAATTCTAAATGCAAGCAGCGCATGCTAGTGAATATACCAAGAGTATACAGACATCTTAATTTGAATTGTCTTCAACCTAGGATGGTCTTCGAGTCCTCGGTGGTGATAAGGAATGACCACATACAGGTGGATATTCTAAACGCAAGCAGCGCATGCTAGTGAATATACCAAGAGCATACAGACATCTTAATTTGAATTGTCTTCAACCTAGGATGGTCTTCGAGTCCTCGGTGATGATGAGGAATGACCACATACAGGTGGATATTCTAAAAGCAAGCAAAGCATGCTAGTGAATATACAAAGAGTATGCAGGCATATTAATTTGAATTGTTTTCTGCCTCGGATGGTTTTTGAGTCCTCGGCGGTGATGAGGAATGACCACATACAAGTGGAATTCTAAAAACAAGCAGCGCATGCTAGTGAATATACCAAGAGTATGCAAACATCTTAATTTGCATTGTCTTCAACCTAGGATGGTCTTCGAGTCCACGGTGGTGATGAGGAATGACCACATACAGGTGGATATTCTAAAAGCAAGTAGCGCAGGCTAGTGAATATACCAAAAGTATGCAGACATATTAATTTTAATTGTCTCCGGCCTCGGATGGTCTTCGAGTCCTCGGCGGTGATGATGAATGACCACATATAGGTGGATATTCTAAAAGTAAGTAGCGCAGGCTAGTGGATATACCAAGAGTATGAGGACATCTTAATTTGAATTGTCTTCAGCCTTGGATGGTCTTCGAGTCCTCGGCGATGATGAAGAATGACCATATACATGTGGATATTCTAAAAGCAAGCAGTGCATGCTAGTGCATATTCCAAGAGTATGTAAGTATCTTAATTTGAATAGTTTTCAACCTCGGATGGTCTTCGAGTCCTCGGCGGTGATGAGGAATAACTATATACAGGTGGATATTCTAAAAGCAAGCAGCGCGGGCTAGTGAATATACCAATTGTATGCTGGCATATTGATTTGAAATGTCTTCAGCCTCGGATGGTCTTCGAGTCCTCGGTTGTGATGAGGAATAACCACATACAGGTGGATATTCTAAAAGCAAGCAGCGCATGCTAGTGGATATACCAAGTGTATGCAGGCATCTTAATTTGAATTGTCTTCAGCCTCGGATGGTCTTCGAGTCTTCAGCAGTGATGTGGAATGGTCATATACAGGAGGATATTCTAAAAGCAAGCAGCGCAGGCTAGTGAATATACCAAGAGTATGCTGGCATATTAATTTGAAATGTCTTCAGCCTCGGATGGTCTCCGAGTCCTCGGCTGTGATGAGGAATGACCACATACAGGTGGAAATTTTAAAATGAAGCAGCGCATGCTAGTGGATATACCAAGAGTATGCAGGCATCTTAATTTGAATTCTCTTCAGCCTTGGATGGTCTTCGAGTCCTTGGCAGTGATGGGGAATGACGACATACAGGTGGATATTCTAAAAGCAAGCAGTGCAGGCTAGTGGATATACCAATAGTATGCAGGCATGTTAATTTGAATTGCCTTCAGCCTCGGATAGTCTTCTAGTCCTCGGCTGTGATGAGGAATGACCACATACAGGTGGATATTCTAAAAGCAAGCAGCGCAGGCTAGTGAATGTACCAAGAGTATGCTGGCATATTGATTTGAAATGTCTTCAGCCTCGGATGGTCTTCGAGTCCTCGGTTGTGATGAGGAATGACCACATACAGGTGGATATTCTAAAAGCAAGCAGCGCATGATAGTGGATATACCAGGAGTATGCAGGCATCTTAATTTAAATTGTTTTCAGCCTCGGATGGTCTTTGAGTCTTCAGCAGTGATGTGGAATGGCCACATACAGGTGGATATTCTAAAAGCAAGCAGTGCAGGCTAGTGAATATACCAAGAGTATGCTGGCATATTAATTTGAATTGTCTTCAGCCTCGGATAGTCTCTGAGTCCTCGGTGGTGATGAGGAATGACCACATACAGGTGGATATTCTAGAAGCAAGCAGCGCAGGCTAGTGGATATACCAATAGTATGCAGGAATATTAATTTGAATTGTCTTCAGCCTCGGATGGTCTTTGAGTCCTCGGCTGTGATGAGGAACGAGCACATATAGGTGGATATTCTAAAAGTAAACAGCGCATGCTAGTGGATATACCAAGAGTATGCAGGCATCTTAATTTGAATTGTCTTCTGCCTCAGATGGTCTTCGAGTCCTCGGCGGTTATGAGGAATGACCACATACATGTGGATATTCTAAAATCAAGCAGTGCAGGCTAGCGGATATACCAAGAGTATGCAGGCATATTAATTTGAATTGCCTTCAGCCTCGGATGGTCTTCGAGTCCTCGGCTGTGATAAGGAATGACCATATACATGTGGATATTCTAAAAGCAAGCTGCGCAGACTAGTGGATATACCAGGAGAATGCAAGCATATTAGTTTGAATTATCTTCAGCCTCGGATAGTTTTCGAGTCCTTGGTTGTGATGAGGAATGACCACATACAGGTTGATATTCTAAAAGCAAGCCGCGCATGCTAGTGGATATACCAAGAGTATGCAAGCATCTTAATTTGAATTGTCTTCGGACTCGGATAGTCTTCGAGTCCTCGGCGGTGATGAGGAATGACCACATACAAGTGGATATTCTAAAAGCAAGCAGCGCATGCTAGTGAATATACCAAGAGTATGCAGGCATATTAATTTGAATTGTCTTATAACCTCGGATGCTCTTCGTGTCCTCGGTGGTGATAAGGAATAACTACATATAGGTGGATATTCTGAAAGCAAGCAGCTCGGGCTAGTGAATGTTCGATGAGTATGCAAGCATATTAATTTGATTTGTCTTCAGCCTCGGATGGTCTTCGAGTCCTTGGCGGTGATGAGGAATGACCACATACAGGTGGTTATTCTAAAAGCAAGCAGCGCATGCTAGTGAATATACCAAGAGTACATTTATTTGAATTGTCTTCAACCTTGGATGGTCTTCGAGTCCTCGGCGGTGATGAGGAATAACCACATATAGGTGGATATTCTAAACGCAAGCAGCGCATGCTAGTGAATATACCAAGAGTATGCAGACATATTAAGTTGAATTGTCTTCAGCCTCGGATGGTCTTCGAGTCATCGACAGTGATGAGGAATGACCACATACCGGTGGATATTCTAAATGCAAGCAGCGCATGCTAGTGAATATACCAAGAGTATGCAGGCATATTAATTTGAATTGTCTTCATCGTCGAATGGTCTTCAAGTCCTCGGCCGTGATGAGGAATGACCATATACAGGTGGGTATTCTAAAAACAAGCAGCGCAGGCTAGTGAATATACCAAGAGTATGCAGACATATGTATTTGAATTGTCTTCGGCCTCGGATGACCATCTAACTGCGAGAAGCTAAGTTTATTCGGCATAATCTTCTAGTATCAAACGGCTTTCATGTCTTATGTGCTTATGAATATACCAAAATATGTGCTAACTGTCTTGATGATGAATAAAGATACCAAGATAGGTGTTGTCTTGATGAAGCATAAATGTATCAAGATATGAGCTGACTTCCTTGATGAAGCATAAATTTGCCAAGATAGGTCCTGATTGTCTTGACGAAAGATAAATATACCAAGATATGTGCCGACTGCGTTGACGATGTATGAATATACTAAAAGTATGAAGTCACAAAATATGTGCTAACTGTCTTGATGAAGCATAAAAATACCAAGATAGGTGTTGTCTTGATGAAGCATAAATGTATCAAGATATGAGCTGACTTCCTTGATGAAGCATAAATTTGCCAAGAAGGTCCTGATTGTCTTGACGAAAGATAAATATACCAAGATATGTGCTGACTGCCTTGACGATGTATGAATATACTAAAAGTATGAAGTCACATAAGATTAACTTGAGCGGTCTTCAATCCAAAAATCGATTAAAGCTTGCTCTAGATTTTTTATATCCTCTTGCATGTAGTGCAATGAGAAATCCAACATACCTGCTCACAATAGGCACAAAAACAAAGAAAAAAAAATTACCTAAAAGATTTGATGCAGTTGCTGTGAGGACATTCGAAATGACCAAGCACAAATTGAAGATGTTAAAGCTGATTAAAAAGGAGAGGAGAAAAATGAAGATTATATTACGCCCATCACCATTGGAAAATTCAAGCAGTTCTACAATGCTTGATGCCTTGCTTTAAAAAAAAAAAAAAAATGTTGAATTCCAAATCAATGGATGGCGGTGCGCTTGTGTTGGTGTTACTTGCAAGCCTTCATATAAGCCTAGAGCAAAGGAAAATTTCCTTACAATTCATGGAAGCAAATACAATTCAAGATACTAGTCTGTGTATAAACTATAGTAGCTTGTGGGTCCGGCTTTTATATGTGAGTTTTCAAGTCAAAATTTCCAAGGTTGAATCAAAAGAGTGGTATTATGGAATCTGATATCTCAAGTTCAAATTAGATGATGTCAAATTGGACACCACAAGATTATGGTCAACCCTAGAAAAAAAAAAAGTTCACAGATTGATCTAAAGAAATTCTTGTACAAATGTTTGGGCAATTTGTAAAGAAGACTGAAATCATTGCTTTAAAGAAAAGGAAAGGAAAGATTTAATTAAAAAAAAAAAAAAAGAGTTACAATTGGCAAGCTTCAAATAATGCTCAAAGTGACTCTCTTCTTTTCCATAGAATTAATTCCTCGTGAAAAACGGGCAGCCGCTGTTTTGATGCATTGGTGCATTAAAAAAAAAAAGCAGCTATGGAGGCTCTTTATGCTTGTCAAAGTTGGAAATACTATCACGGTGGTTTTCCATGAAGCTAGTCATGGTGACAGTGCATCAGTATTAGGTGTTAAATCCCAAGTTGAAAAAGAAAGGGAAAAAAAAAAAAAAATCAAGGTCTTTTGTGAACTCTCATATGTTCCTATTTTGCTGTTACTCACATGGCTTAGAGGTCGCATTCATACACACAAGGTTCCCATGACCATTCTTTGAAGAGAAAAAAAAAAAAAAAAAGAAAAAGAGAAGAAAGAAAAACAGAAGATAATTGAATGAGACCTCTAAGCCATGTGAGCAACTTCAATTCAATGGTGACTTCTTTTATAGACACATGTCGTGATGGGTGATAACTCCAATTCAATCTTAAAATAGGATTTTCTCAAGAGTTTTATCCTAATAAGTACTTGAGATAACGGTTTCCTATTTGAATTAGAAGATATTCTACATTAAAGTAAAATAATAGGAAGAGGTTCATGACCTTTTGAAGACAATATGATTTGGCCTGATCGAAGTGGAATCATGAAGACTTTAGAAGACATTCTATGTTCATGCACCACGTGGACCCTTATTTAATTAGATGGCATTTATCAAGTGATTCTACATCACACTTTGGTGTCATAAAACTAAGCTAATTCATTGTTTGAAATTCTGATGATTAGCTACAATTGATCAGCCATGCAGGTTTAAATCTTGTTACAAGTTTAGCCTCGAGATTAAAAAAAAACAAAAAAGCCAAGTTGTTCGGCACATCAAAATAAAAAATAAATAAAAATTCAAGACTTGATCATTAGTCACACTTCAAATTTTTGTGTGCGTAAACAAGTCTTGAAGGGGGCATTTGTAGAGATAGAAAATTTAATTTCTAGCCAATCACAAATTGTCACATGGCTTAAGCCAATAAAATCATGACCAATTAAAATGTATCATGTGCCATCTAATGGACCCATTGGGATAGCGTAAAGGCAAATAAAAAATCGCCAAGTGTCCTATCTTACACAGGCAAATAACAGTCAGGTACCCAGTCGGCCCAGATGTCATCAAGTGTGTCTCATACAAAATATAAGTCTGTGAATCCGTCTATATCATATGAACCACGTGGGACCTGAAGGATGCTGAGACCAACATATCCATCAAAAGCTCCAGGTATGGCCGTATGGGTCCAATGTCTCCATCCGCTGCCAGGGTATCACCCGCAACAGAGTTAGCGGCTGCAACCGGCTCCATATCATCAGCTACTATAGGTTATAGGATTATGAGGGATCGAGACTACCGGCTCTCATCAATGTCAACATGTCAGTGCTCGAGCCGGCACCCACATGCACGTCCATGGCCATGTTGTGCACGTCCACCAAAAGACATGGAACTACTTTACCAAAATTGAGTTCCTAGAAAAGCAGATGGGCATTTATAATAAGACTACAATATATATTTTAGAAAGTGTAATTAAGGAACATCATCCCCCATAGATCTTAATCCCTAATGATCCTCATTTTACACAAGGACATTTTACAGAAATGGACCTGTGCGTTTAATTTATTGCGTAAATCGACCCGTCTTAACAATATTTACATTCGTGGACCTCAAATGATGAAAATACCCTTTAATATCATAAGTATTCACAGAAATATCATTCTAATGGTCAAATTTTTCAAAGCTAACATATAATCCCCAGGTTTACTAATAATCTCCAACAAATGCAAAAAATCTCCAATTTCCAATATTGGTAAATAATCTCCACAATAAAATATAATCTCCAACCCCCAATGTAACAAAGAATCTCCAACCCACCGAATAATCTCAATCCCCACCCTAAAGACGAAGCATTAAATACACATCACATCAAATATTTTTTATAATTTAATTATATTGATGTGACATTAAAGACAACCAATTTGACTTAATTTATATTAATGTGACATTAAAGTCAACCGATTTGACTTATAAAATCACTATTGGGGATTGGGGATTATTTGCAAACCTAAGGATTCTTTACATAATTGGGGATCGGGGATTATGTATAAATATGGGAATTTTTTTTTAATGTAGTGATTGGGGATTATATGTGATCTTTGGAGATTATATGTTATGGTAGAGATTATGTAGAATATTTGAATAATTTTCAAATTTTTTTTACAGTTAAGAAGTGCATTTTTGTCCCATAAAAGGCAGCGTGAGCGTTTGAATACTCAGTAGAAATATCATTCTTAACTAACAGTGATAATATTAATGAAAGGAATATTAAATAAAACATTTCAACATTTTATGGTAAAATCATCATCTCAAGAATGGTGGGTGGTTTTCATGATTTTTAATTCAGTATATCGTAACCTTAATGCTTTAGAAGAGCTTTAGATACTTGCTGGATTGTGTCAATCCACCGGGCTCTAGCGGGCCAGTAGGGTAATGCCATCGGCTCCACCCTAGACCAAAGTCTATCTCATAAGTCATCATATCTATATTACATCAAAGTAATCCAAGCACATTTAAAGCATACCATTTCAAGTATCAATCATTAAAATAAATATCTTAAATCACTAATTTCATCGTAGCTCAAAGTACATTCAAATCATAAAATGAGTACATTTCATATAAAGGAGGAATTATGCATCAAAGGTTTATAAAGGGTTTTCATAATCATTAACATTGGAAAAAAAAGTTCAAAACATATCTATCATCAATATTAGTAAGAATATAAATATTCCTACCTCAATGCAACGACATTTCCAACCCTTTGCGGCTCCTCGAGCCTCCCCAATGCAATCCTTATGCACCAATGCAAATGGTCCTCAAAAGGACCCAAATCAAATCTGAAAAGCAAACAAACAGACAAAGCAAAAAGAAAGAATCAAACTTAAGCACAAAGGATTCTAAGATCCCCAAAGCAAACCAACCTAAGCCTCAAAGCCATTCACTCTTGAATCTTAAAGATCAGAAACCCCAAAAATGCTATCCTAAAGGTCTAACAACTTCAAAGCACAAATATACACGAGGCAAACCCAATGGTGTCTAATCCAAGACACACACAACTCCACACTAAGGAAAAACCATAAGAAACTAAATCAAAAGCCTTAAGACTTTCAAGACATGTTCTCGAGAATGCCAAGATATTATATATCGTATTTTATGTCCAAAAGTCCAAAGGTTTAAGAGATATAAGCCAAAGAACACGAAAAGTATGAGAAATGACAAATCTGGTATTTTAAAAAATATTTATCTTTCCAAATATAAATTGACCAAAACATTATCATATTTAGAAACTAGACTTCATAAGCTTTTTGAACATATAAACATCGTTCAAAAAGGATATCAGATGAAAAAGATATGCGCGCTTAAAGTTTGGGCTGGAAATTAGGCCCTTCCAAAACAGTTTTGCTATTTAAACCATATATCCTAGCTCAGTTATCGAAAATTAATGAACTTTAGTGTTCTGAAAAGATGACTCGAAGATATACAATTCATCTTTCATAGTCAAAATCCAAATCCATCATTTTCAAGGCCAAAATCATCAATTTCAGTAACCTATTGGGTTTGGGCGAGAATATTTCCACTGAAAAACAGTTTTCGGTAAAATGGGCATAACTATTTGTACAAAATTCCAAATGAGGTAAGGTTGGATTCGTTGAAAAGCTAATTCAAATACCTACAACTTTTTGTGAAGAAATTTTAGCCCAAATATGCTTCTAACAGTGCCGAAAGTGTACGGACAGAACACTTTCGGAATTTTGTACAAATAAGCTTGCTTAGCATAGGATCCATTTATTAGAAACTTCAAAGTATCAGACCATGATCCAGATTTCAGAAAATCCGATCAAGCATGTTGAAAACTTATTTTGAAAACCCAAAATAGAAAATCAAGCTTGAATCCATGTTGATACAACTCATACCCAAGATCAAAATCCCTTTAAAACTAACATGCAAGTCAAAACAGTTACACATCAAATTTTTGAACATCATCCAACACAAAGCCATGACCGAGAGTCCAAACCAGCATTTTAACTTTCAAAAACCCAAGAACTTAGATTAAAACCCCAAATTAAACATCAAGGTTTCTTCTTCAACAAAATTAAACCCACAGTCACCATATACCAGAAAAATACCGAAAGAAAGAAGGAAAAAGAAGAAGAAAATAGAAGGCATGAGTTTGACTTACCTCTAGACGGCAAAAAGGAGGAATCCAGTGGCAGCTCCGGCGAGATTCCTGTCGGACATGGTGGCCGCACCGGTCATAGCCGATCTCCCTCTCTCGGTTCTCTCTCTCTCTCTTTAGGGTCTCATCTAATGAAATGAAAATAAAATGAATGGGGGGGTAGCTGGTTTTAGTTTGGGATAAAGGGGACACAGCTGGCATTTTTAATAAAGTTTAGATTTTTTTTTTCTTTTGAAACATAATTTTTGCTTATTTCCAAAAATAACCCCAAACTTTAATTGAAATTTATAAATAAACATTTTTAAAATTTTTGGGTTATCACATTTTAACCCTAACTCTATAAATACACTTTGATAGAAATTGGAAGGAGGAGGTTTTGGATTTTCGTTTTTTGGTTCAAAATTGGAGGAGAGAACCAGAGCGAAGGAGAGAGAGGGAAGAAGAACTCAAGATTTGAAGCTTGAAAGAGATTAGTCAAGGAGAAGAGTGAAGGGTAAGTGTTCTATCTTTGTTTATTTTATCTATTCTCATCATCTCCGCATGAGATGAACTGACTTCCATCTTCATATGTTTGCCATGTATGATTGAATAGCTTTTTCTTACTTGTTTATGCATGATAGGATAGGATAATATTAGTTTGAGTTTGATTGTTTTGTTATTTGTTTAGTATATTTGCATGTTAGAATATGGTATGTAGTTCATTCTTTATATAGGACAATAGCATGTTTACATATTTTGTAACATATTAGTTTGATTAAGTAGTTATTTGTTATGATTTTATGTGAGTAAACATGTTTAGGTTGAGTTTTGTCATGATTTTATGTGATTAAATATGCTTAAGATGATGTCTTAATGTATTTACATATTATTGAAATCTTGTGGTGTTC
This sequence comes from Hamamelis virginiana, assembly GCA_017140935.1. Classification (NCBI taxonomy): domain Eukaryota; kingdom Viridiplantae; phylum Streptophyta; class Magnoliopsida; order Saxifragales; family Hamamelidaceae; genus Hamamelis; species Hamamelis virginiana. The sequence continues at coordinate 15,723 of JAESVK010029941.1, read as the reverse complement.
ATTTGAGAATCATGTGATATTAATGGTTATGTAAGTATGATGAGGTATTATTTTTTTGATATGTGATGAGTCTTGAATCATTTTTTTTATGCTTTTATGATTATTTAAACACTTGGTATGGATTCGATTATTTGCATATATAAATTGTGTACGAGGGAGCGTGCGATGGTAAGATCCTCCCCTTGTGTTTAGATTAATTGTTCAAGCATATTTTTGTTATTTTTAATGTTTTTTTGTATGATAATCTAATCAAGCATGTGGGTTAGGATTTTTATTTATTATTTTGAATGGATTAATTATGCTAACTAAGTCCCACAAAGTCAAGGTTCAAATCTGTCCAGATTTGAACATGGACTTTAATGAGGCTTAAATAGCATTTTCAAGCGATGATTTCATGTATATTTTGTAGGTTAAATTTGTATATTATGTTAATATGCATATTAGGATGTTTGTTTATTATGTTCCATGGATTAAGAATGGTTTTTTAGGCTAGTTAAAGTGTGTATTCAAATCTGTCCAGATTTGAATGTATACTTTAAAATGGCTTAATTATCATTTTTAAGCCATGTTTTTGCATGATTTTGATAGTTTATCTTGTAGTATATTCATGTAGGATGCATGCTAGGTCATTAACCCGATTTTTATTACTTCTTTTCAAGGTTTTTAGAATGATTTAAAGTCCCTTTTCGAATCTGTCCGGAATTGAAAATGGTCTTAAATGACTTCTAAAAAATCATTTTAGGGTCAAATATAATCTAGAAATATGCCTAGGTTCACATAGTGGAATTAGTATGCATTTAGGAGCATTTTCATGCATTACTAGAATTAGTATCATGCATATTTGTCTATTTTGTTTAAATTCCAGCATGCATTGCATTAGTGTATTAGGTCTTTAGATTAACTTTAGGGTTAGTTAGAGACCCTAGGATTAGGAAGGTCAAGTGGACATTCCTTTGTTGTAAGAGTCGCATTTGAATTCAAGTGTTTTATTGAGTTTAAGAGTTTATCTTCGAGAGAGATTTTAAAAATGATTTTTACTGAAAATAATTGACTTATTAAATGATTTCCCATGAAATGGGAGCGTTTTAAAAGAATTTGTATTTGAAATAATTTCTTTGAAAAAGAAATGATTTTGGAATGAAATTCCATAAATGATGATCGGTTTGAAGTTTGAATTGAGATTTGCTTCTAAAAGATAAGTTTTATCTTTTAAAATCCCGATTGCATTGGAAATCTTTCAATTACTGATTTGTTTTGTAAAACAATTTTAAATAGATGAAAAAAAACTCTCGAAGATAGAATCTTGGATAAAGTTGAATACTTTTAGATGATGTGGTTCATTACAATAGGAGAGTCCTAGGATAGTCAAACTACGTGGACTTTGATACTTGCTAGGTAACACTAGTAAGTTACGGAGGTGCCAATAGGGCTCAAGTCCGCCCTAGGATGCTAATGGGGTTTCCTAGGTTTTTAGGGTTTGTTTGTATATTATTTTTCTATTATTATTATTAATACAGAGTATTGCATTTATATCACTATTTTGTTGGTTGATTAGATTATTTAAGATTGTTTGCATTAAGATTTTAAATAGCCCAAATAAATTAGAAGTCCTTTAATTAGGGCGAGGTGGGTGCCTACAAGTAAAAACTTGGAACCTTCCCACGTCGTAACCTAGCCCCCGGATTCATCTTTGGTTCGTAGACTGTCTTTTCATTGAAATAGAGTTTGTTTTGTTTTATTTAAAATAAAATATTTTTTTATGGTTTCCTTATTCCTTAAAAATAAGGTGGCGACTCATTTGTTGGTTTTCTAAAAATCTCTAATCACACTCAGTGATGATGTGGACAAGCGATAAAGAGAGCTGGTTCACACTCATATAGTTCTGGATGGTAGCAAGGTCGGTAGCTAGGGAGGAGTTTTGATGCACAGGCGGCAATTGGTTCACAAAAATGATTAGGTTTAGGTCTCAAAAATAAAAGGAAATGTCATAGTATCAGACATCCTAAACATGGTTCAAAGTTTGGGCCAAGACCGAGATAACTGGGCTGAATTATCTAGGTCTGGGTAGGGACCGAGACGAGAAGTTCTCCCAAGTCAAATATATGAAGAGAAATCTAATATTTTCATTTCAACCAAGATCTCCATCATTTTGTTTGTCTCGGTTGAGATCTCGATCATCTCGGCTGAGATCTTGTTCATCTCGCTTTATCTCAATCACCGTGTCTCGTCTCATCTCGGCCAGACCAAGATCAAAGACATTTTAACATATTTACTTAATTTATAGGTTAGTCCCTTTTATTATTTTTAAGGAACAATTTTTTTTTTTTATGATATTCAGAAAAACAACCTAACATTTCATTTATATAAAAAACATTGGTACAACTTTTAGCAACAATTATATTCTTTTTAAAAAGTTAAAATTTAACACATTATTCCATGATATTGTATCGTACTAGCGCCTATTTTGATGTTTCTTACAATATTCTACATCCTAAGTTATTTATTTTTGCTTATTTGAAGAGTTCAATGTGTATTTTTATTTTTTCTGATTTTTCTATGATTTTTTTTTGAATTTTTTTTTAACATTCTTTCATGCCTAATTAAAGTTATATCTCGGCCAAGACACGACGAGATGTCCATGACCGAGATGTCCGCAACTGAGACGCGATGATGTCCGTGACCGAGACTTTGAACCATGATCCTAAAACGATGTCGTTTTGGCTAAGTATGCGTTTGCTTTGTGAGTTGTAATGAGTCATGAACACCTTTACCCTCCAATAATGTTTCATGTGACCATACGTCTTTATACATAAGTGTGTATTCATAATGTACTAAGTAAACAAAAAATTTATACTCCATCCTATTTTAGTTGAACATCTTTCATTTTTCGTCCGTCCTAAAATAATTTAGCATAGTGAAAACCAAGGCATGACTATTATGAGATTCCACTAATACCCTTATATATTTACAAATCACAACTTTTTTGGAGCCATTTACTTTATTGATATAAGTTAGAGGAGGGGGTAAAGTTGAAAAAAAGAATTTAAAGAAGACATGAGAAGTGCAATTATTACACTTTCTTAAACTTTGTGTTTTTTCAAAGTATGCGGTCAAATTGGGACATAGAGAGTAAGACATGCAGTCAAATTGGGACGGAGAGAGTAAGACCTTTTAATCTGTGGGCTCTACAAGGATTTGCATGAGTTATATGGACTGAAATCAAAATTAAGTTTTTCTTAGAACTTATATAGATTACTTCAGTCTTAAATGTGTGAAACAAAACAACTATAGATACTCTGTATGCAATCAAAGGACTCACATCAATTATTTCATTGAAATATTTTATCAAATGCTTGGTGTGCCCCAAAACTAAACAAAGAAGATATTTAAAAATTGATTTAGCGTAACAAACTACAATCACAATCATCACAATAAACAATCACCAAATATTTGTACATGAATCAATCATGCAGTAGGTCTGATCGATAGTAAATCTTACCCCCCTTTTTTTTCAGCTAATAAAGTATACACAAGCAAAACAAAACAGTACATATATAAATAGAGATAGTTTTAGAGAGAAATGAACAGAAAGAGATCCTACCAAGGTTTGGCTGTAGTTTCTATGATATATATATATATACAGAAATGCTACAGTCATGCTGGCCTGACTGTGGCTTCCATACGGTCACCCAATTTAGGGGGTGATGCAGGTCACGGTTTCACATGTCGACCGTTGGATTTCCTATTCATGCAGTGCTTGTCATGCCTACAAAAAATCACAGTGATCCGACGGTTGGTTTATGGGAAAACTGACTTTGAAAAAAACTGCCATTTTTTTATTCTTTGAATTCCAGTTTTTTTTCAAAGTCAATTTTCTCTTAAACCAATCGTCGGATCACTGTGATTTTTCGCATGCATGACAAGCACTGCATGAATAGGAAATCCAATGGTCAAAATGTGAGATTGTGACCTGCATCACCCCCTAAATGGGGTGACCGTATGGAAGCCACAATCAGGCCGACCTGACTGTAGCGCGCGCGCGCGCGCGCACACGCACACACACACGTACTTTAAACTTTCCCTAATGATTATGTTACATGTACATTGATCTTCATTCGTGTTTTCTTCTTCTCTCTTCATTAAGAAAACACGAATGAAGATCAATGTACATGTAACATAATCATTAGGGAAAGTTTAAAGTACGTGTGTGGTGTGTGTGTGTGTGTGTGTGTGTGTAGAGAGAGAGAGAGAGTTGCTAATATAAGGTGCACCTGATGCAAGATGCATCAGGTGGCCTCTTCTAGAGACACTTGTTGAGTATATTTTCGAAAACTGGCCGTTGGATTTGATGTTCCTTTCATGTATATCATGCCTGCAAAAAATCACAGTGATCCAACGGTTGGTTTCCGAAATATGTAACTTTGAAAAACTGTGGCTTTTTTGTTCTTTAAAATGCCACCCTATTTTCACAATTAGTTTTTTAAGAACCAACCGTTGGATCGCTGTGATTTTTTCAAGATGCATTAGGTTGGTTCTGGTTACCTTGTGTCACCACAATTGCTATAATTCTCTCTTCCTTGCTTTGGTTTTGTAGGTTGCTCAAGAAGAGGGGAATACTAATTGAACAAACTACCGGCACTGCTGCGAACACTTCTGCGGGCTCTGCCTCTTTCATAGGTTTCTTTGGTCTTGTAAGTTGAATTGGATCTATTGGAACAGATGTAGATCTATTAATATCATTTGAATTATAAATAGACCTTAGAGGATGACTAGTAAATTCATTATGATAAATAGTACTGTTTATACTATTTTTATTTGCCTCAGAAGAACTACTACTTGTTCTATTAACATATGTTATTGTAGGCATTATAAAATCATGTTGTTGGGCATTAATAATTGCCTTCGATCTATTTGCATCATTAAGACCACTTAATGTTCTATTATTCTCACTTTGGCAATAAATTGGCATTGTCCTTTTCAACTCCCCGGGTTCCAAATGAACTAGAGGAGGAATACCCAACAAAGAATTTCCTGGGGAAACAGGAACTATATAGGTTTTCTTTTGCAAACCATTGCCTACTCCTTCACTTATGGAAGGAATTGATTATTCATAGTATTGACAATGGTTCGTTATAATTGTTGATTAATTTCAGCCACTATTGGCCAAAAAATTTCTGAAACTTGTAATGTAAGTTGCGACAAAGTTTCTGCATTAGTATTTGAAAGGTTGGCTCCTTCTGTATTAGCTTTAACCCTAGAATTTCCTTAATTTTGAAGTAAATTAGAATCTCCAAGAATGGTTTCAGGGCCATCTTCTGGCATGTTTTCACCCTGGTTTGAAGATTCTGCTTGCCTTGTTCTTCTTGTCATTATAGTAAGAAATAGTTAATATTATGCCTTTTGTGTCCCACCGGGAGTGCCAAAAAAGATATTCACTCAAGAAATCTTCAAGATGGCAACTTCACACGTGTGGTTTTAGTGAGGGCGTGCAGGTTGACCTTGCATCTTATCAAGGTTGTAATTGGTTCGAAGATAAACGAACCAAATAATTAAATCAGCCAATTGTAATAGTTCAGCTTTACCTTAATGAAAAGGATTTAATTAAATAATACAAGGCAAAATAATTAAAACAACTTGAAATATAACAAGTAAAGACAAAAAGTAAAATGATTCGAAGAAACCACATAATCATATCATTACCTCCATCACTGGTACAACAACATACAACTTCTGTTAAAATCCTTCGATTCAAGGATTCTATACAAGATAATCAGAAAGAAAATGATAGTAAGAAGAGGGAGAGAGATCTTAGAAGAAAATGATAGAAAGAAGAGAGAGAGAGAGTTATAGACGAATTGAGTGAGAGAGTCCTACTGAATATGGAATGAGAAGAGAAGTCCTAAGTTAAGAAATACATTGAGATGAGAAGAGATAAATATAAAGGCTTGAGTTGTGTGGTTGAGGAACCCCTTGCATGAAGAATTCTTCCTTTATTTATAGTCTTGTGAGATAACTGCTTTAAACCCGTGTCAAATGAAATACTAATAAGTGTGAAATGTTCTATCATTTTTTAACTGCAGCTTCAAATAGTAATCTACGTTTAACTTGTATGAATGATGCTTAAACTTCCTTTGGTTTATATCTTCAATCCAATAATTAACTACATGTCATTTGCCAAATAAATTGCTATTCTCCCACGTCAACAAAAACTAATCGGTATTTGAATTTTAAATTGAACATCTGCTTCATATTTTCAATAGTGCCAAAACTATTTGGCGGTTATTGGCAATTATTTGAGCACACTGATCCTATACTTCGCATTCTATTTTACTAAATTTGCTCAAAACAAATGGCAATACCTCATTGGTTGAAAAAGATTATACCATTATTTCTTTCGATCAAGGACACGTGTATAAATCTTAGCGGGTTGTTATTTTTAGTGGTGAACACTGGGAAAAACTCTGTGCAGTGCAGAAAATTTGAGTGGAAGAGTTTGCAGGAAAAGGCTCACTTTTTTTTTAACCGAAATATGGTTTTTCTGAAAACCAGGAATACCCTTGGAACAAGAGTAACAGGCTTTTTTCCCACTTTTGGGACAATATAAAACATTAAAACCTGATATGTACCTAAGACACGGTTACCAAACACGATGATAAATTTTGGGCCCATATTACATCCGGAAAAACCGGTCCTATGGGATCCCAAACGCCTTACGGAATTTTCCAGCGAAGAAACATGGATTAAATCCATTTTGGCGTGTAAACATGGATTTGAAATTGTGCAAGTGTCATGAAACGATTTTGTTTGTTTTGATAAGCTGAATTTATTGCGATGATGTTATGGATTGAATTGTATAATTGTTCTAGAAATTTGATGGGTATTATGTTCGGATAAATAATTTTTCCAAAATTTCCATTGGGCCTGCAAATGCTAAATAATATTCAGCATGGAACTGCCGAATATAAATTTATTTATTCGGTAATAGATTGCCGAATGATATTTGGCATGGAACTACCAAATCTCATTTTTGGGTTGCCTCGACTATGCTTTGAATTTTGGACAGCCAGACCGTGAAAGTAGAACTAGTGACAGTTTCAAGGGAGTGTTACAGGGCTGCCGATGTGGTTTCTAATTTTGCTTTCAGTAGTTTGTCTACATGTATATATATGGAAAGACCACCCACCTGATTGGCTTGAGTTTGTGTTGGTGGCAGACAAGCCCCCTTTATTGTTTCTTTTCTTTTCTTTAATTTGAATTAAAGTGGTTCCACTATAAATTTTTAATTTTTAAACAATTGCTTTCACACCGCATGATGCTACCTGTAGAATCGGATTGTATATACTGTATAGCCTCGCTTTATTAAGAATTAGGAGAACTGGGGTTAAGGAAATTTCTACTTTTGCTACCTTCCAAGAAGCTGCCGTAGTTGACGTTGAAAAGAAGTCAATTGGTTAAGGCCGCGTGAAAGGTTTTCAATTTCGATCGGTCATCGAAACAGAGAGACAGAGAGAGAGAGTGTGTGTTGAGCTGCTTGTATTGTGGAAATGGATTACAAAGGTTGGTTCTGGTTACCTTATCTCGCCACAGTTGCTGTAATTCTCTCTTCCTTGCTTTGGTTTCGTAGGTTGCTCACGAAGAGGGGAATACCAATCGAACAAACTACCGGCACTGCTGCGAACACTTCCGCCGGCTCCGCCTATGCCGCCGGAGGAAAATTCGAAGTGTTCTTGAGTTTCTGTGGCAAAGACACTCGTCACGGCTTCGCCGATTTCCTCTACAACGATCTTGAGGAAGCAGGAATTCAGACATTTAGGGATAAAGAGGAGCTACGCGTAGGAGAAGAGATCCGCGCTGAGCTTCTGAAAGCAATCAAGGATTCCAAAATCTCCATTCCAATATTTTCCAAAAACTATGCTTCTAGTAAATGGTGCCTGAGTGAGCTGGCCCAGATGGTGGAGTGCAAGAGAAGTAAGGAACATGAGATTTTTCCTATTTTCTACGATGTTCAGCCGTCCGATGTACGCCATCAAACGGGGAGTTACGAGGAGGCCTTTAGCCTGCACGAGAAGAATTTAGATGAAAAGACGGTGAAGGGATGGAAGGAAGCTCTCAGAGATGTTGGACAATTGAAGGGATGGGAATTGCAGACAGAAACTGAGGGGTAATTATTTTAATTATTTTTTAATCTTATCTTTTCATTATAACCTTAATTTTTTTCTTTTTTCTTTTTTCTCCACGTACTGAATAGAAACCGGCCTGCCCTTACTTCAAATACCTTTCAATTTTAATAGTAGATGCGTTTGGATGCACTTTGAATAGTTTAAACTTGTAATCTCATTCTCTAAAAGTGAAAAAAAGCTATCTATGTCACTAATCGATACTTCACTCCTGCTAAGTGCTTACTCCCTGTTTTATAGCCCAATTTTACCTAAGTTTCTATTAAAGATTGTAATGATAAAATGGTTCTATTTTACAAGAAATAGACTTAACCACAGTACCCACAATGCGTGTACGTACCCAAAAAATAGATAAATGATAAATTTTTAAAATTTGAATATAAAAATTTGAATTTAAAAAGGTGATTATCAAAATGTAAGAGAAGGAAATTAATTATGGTACTTATGAAAGTTTTGGGTTGTAAAGATAACACATGTATGGTCTTCTCGTCAATGTTTAAAAGCATTTCTATAGAGGGTTTTTTGGAAATTAAAATTTTAGCACTCTAAATTCTGGTGTTGGCTTTGTATATATGTACTAGTCCTATGGAGGTCATTTTGCGCGAAGTTGCGTTAGGTGCACTTTATGCTAGCATTTCCATTTTATATAAAGGATATTTTGAGAATTAAAATTTGAGCACACCATAGTATTGACTTTATATATTGGCATAGATGGAATTGATCATGTCATTATAGCTAAAGTAAGCATGAAACTAATAGACAGTTGTTTGCTACATATTTTGAAAAACTTATCGTTGGATTATATATTATATTTATGCATGTCATGGATGCCAAAAATCACAGTGATCCAATGGTTGGTTTCTTAGAAATGTCACTGAGAAAGAATGTAATACTTTTTAGCGATCAGAGTTTCTAACAATCTATATTTTGAGACATTGACATTGGATTACGTACAGTGATATTTGGTATGCATGACGTACATAAATATATTATTTAAGGGGAAATTAAAGTTTAGCCCCTGAACTATATGTCGTTTTTAAATTACCTTCCAGTGGTATCGATTGAAGCAATGTGCCCCTAAACTATTGGCCATTTTCAAATTATCTCATTCTCGCAGTTAACCATTTGTGGTTTTGGACTGGAAAATTGTGTTAAGCTTATTATTTTTTATGTAGTCCAGGATTGCTAATGGGTTTACAAGCATATCGGTGAAGTTTCATGATTTTTCTCAATATATTTTATTTATTATGAATTTTATTTACTATATGGAGAAAATAATTCATAAAAATTAAAATATATTGAGGAAAATCATGAAAATTCACTGATATGCTTATAGACACATTAACAGTTTAGGATAAATATTGCACAAAAAAAATAACAAGTCTAACATCATTTTTAACAGATAGAATGAGGCAACTTGTTACATTAAAATAGTTCAGGGGACACATTGCTTCAATCGATACCACATGGGACAATTTAAAAACGGCCTATAATTTAGGGGTCAAATTGTAATTTTTTCTTTATTTAATCCAACAATTAGTTTTTAAAATTATATATCCCATAATTATAAATTAGCTGCATGCTTATGTAGTTGATAGGATCATTTCCATATATACAATCCTGATCTTGTAAGCATATGCTTACGTAAGTTATGTCAGCATGAAACTAATAGATAATTGTGGGATGCCTATCTTGAAAAAAATGATAAGTGGATTAGATATTCTTCTTATGGATGTCTTGTATAACAAAAATCATGGTGATCCAATGTCAAAATCTATAAATAAATAAATAAATAAATAACTGTGATTACTTAAAACTATCACATTTTTTTAATGACATTTACAAGAAATTGACTGTTGGATCATTGTGATTTTTTGTATACATGACATGCATAAGTATAGTATTTAATCCAACGGTCAGTTTTTCAAAATATGTATCCTAGAATTACCTATTAGTTTCATGCTTACACAAGCTTATGTAAGCATATGATGATAGGATAATTTCTGTCCATATATATTTTATTATATATAATGCAGACTCTCATTTCCTTTTCATCCATTCTCTTCTCTCCTGAATTCCCTCTTGTCCATCATTTTTATTGGTGGCCCCACTTTAAAATGATGTGGTATTATTACATTGGTCCAACTAATTAATTAAAATCAAAATTTTCAAGATTCTCTATTTATTATATATGTGGGTTTCACTTAATTTCCTTTCTCACTCCATAACTAAGTTTTTCATTTTTTTTTATATTTAATTTGTGAGTCCCACAAAACTTATTGTCTATCATTTTAATTATTTTTTCTATTTTTTTATTTAAAAAATTGGTTCCATTTGGCTTTCATTTCTACGTAGTATTTTAATTTTTTAATAATGCATCTAACTTAATTTTCTCCCATCTCTTAACTTTTTAATTGTTTTAATTTTTTTTATTCTTTAATAATGCAATTTACTTGATTTTCTCTCCTCTCATTAACATTTTTAACCTTTTGTAAATAATGAGATAAATGTTATCCCCATAAATTTGGAATATGTGTTTTGAAAGACTGGCTGTAAGATTAAATATTATTCTTATGCATATCATATATGCCAAAAATCGGATCACTGTAGTTTAGAATCAGACCATTGGATTATTGTCAATTTTTGCATGTATGACATGCATAAGAATAATATTTCACCCAATAGTTCCACCTTACCCATGCCCTTGCCTCTCGTCTTGTACTATAGCACCATCAATTAGAATTGGCTCCTCATAAAAGTATTACTACTTGTTTTACCTTTTTTTTTTTCCTATACCCTTGTAGGACAAAAAGAAGATGACAGTCTATCATTATTGCTTTTTGCAATGACAAATACCCTACTTACCATTCTTTAATGTGGACCCTAGTATTATTTTGG
>JAESVK010029910.1:0-19789 GCA_017140935.1 Hamamelis virginiana | reverse complement strand
AAAAAAAAAAAAATGTACATCATAAAAAAAAAGATAAAATGCATAGACCTTCCCTGAGGTTTTGCTTAATTACACGAACCTCCCCTAAGTTTCAAAAAATTCCAACCTACCCCCTCAGCTTTGATGTTATGTGCAAACACCTCCCCTCCGTTAAACTTTCCATCAAAAAAGTATCGGCAACTGCTGACATCAGCCTCCTAATTTCTCAAAATGCTAATTCTGACCTTATTGTTTGTTAGGACATGCAAAATTACCAAAATGTCCTCAAACTTCTTTTAATGACCACCATTATAAAATGTAGTTAAATGACCATACAAGCCTCATTAAGTCAACAAAAAGACACCACAAAGACTCTCTTTTCACCTCTATTTTCACCTCTATTGGCTAGTAAAGTATTCCCTCTCTATATTTCAAATTTTTTTCTTATATTTATTCTATTTAATTTCAAACTGCAATATCATTGTAATTAACCAATTTTTCCAAACATTAGGATTTTTCAGATATTATCAATAACCAACAGATTCATTAATATGATAAAAAAGAAAGTAGCACTGGTTATGTGTCATGCTAGCTAATCCCTTGTTTCCATCATGACTCTACTACATGTTCAACAACCCAGCAAAAAGACTCAATACTGTAACTTCTGAACAAGTTAAAGTTAATATTTAGAGCAAGGATTCCCCAATGCAGCACTGGAGAGAATCCTCTCACCTATATTTGTGCTTGTCAAGGATACATCAACATCCCTTTCATATGACGAGGAATTCATAACAGACATATCTATACAACCAATTATGCAATCCAACTCATTACTCCATGGCAAATAAATAAAATTTTTAAAGAAATTTAAATGAGCCATTTTTAAGAAATATATTTTATTTAATGAAGATATTTTTTTTCACGTAAGATTTCACGATAAATTAGGAAAACAATTCTTGTTTCTAGGACACCATAGTTGAAACAAAGAATGTTACTCTAACTTTATGGATTTTGTGACTCAACCGGCTTCCATCGTGTGTTTGGAGTCCAGATTTGCTAGTCATGTGGACTTAGATCACCATGTAGTGATCATTCTAGTGTGGTCAAACCTACACTAAGACTATAGGACTAAAAAGTAAAAATCAATAGAAAATCAAAAGATCCGAGCCAATTTAAGAAATAGCAAAAATACTGAAATGCTAATAGACCTCTATATGGCCAATTGTCAAATAAATTTTTTAAAAAAATTGAAGATTGATTAGAGAACCCTCTTATGTATGTCAGGCGTGCCAAAAATCACAATGATTTTACAGTTAGTTTTTTTTTTAAAAAAAATTGATCGTGAAAAAATGATGATATTTTGAAGAACAGAATAGTCATTGTTTTTTATAATGATATTTTTTTCAAAAAATGACCGTTGGATCACCATGATTATTGCTCAAAAAATGAGTAAGAAACATATAATTATTGCTATTTTTTTTCTTTAGTACCTAAGTCAAGACAAACAATATAGGACCTTTAGATCATCTCAAGGCCTTGTGTAACGCCATATATCTCAATGGCGAATCACTGCATGGTGATCTAAGTCCAAATCACTAGTAAATCCGGACTCCTTGTGTTTGTATAATGACATTGATAATAGAAGATTTTAAAAAATAAATAAATAAATAAATATTAAAGTGCATGGTTTTTTGGCAACGGGTTCCTCCCTCCTCCTTTGGGTGTTTGGTTTTTGAATACACTACTGGAACATTTTCATTATTCTGAAATGTTTGATCTATTAAAAGATTTACATATTATTTTTTTCTCAAAATAGAACTCATTGCACACGCGATGCTTGTGCGTGGATGGCTAGCTAGCTAAAAATATAATCAATTGAAAGAACCTTAGATGAAAAATAAGCATATCTAATCCACATAATTTCATAATAACAAGCTTCACTTATTAAACATTTCACTTCATGGATTAGAGCGTCTATATCTTCGAAAGGTATTCAGAAAATCAAATAAAAAAATATGACTTTTACCGACAGTAAAATACTGTCGCTAAAACTCTTAATACTGTTGCTAAAGGCCTTTAGCGACAGAATTTCCGTCCCAAAATTTATGTTGCCACTACCGGCCACCGTCGCTAAATAATTATACCGACAATAATAGATTTCTGTCGCTATTAGTTTGACTTTTACCGACGGAAATTATCATCGCCATAGATCAAATAACCATACCTATAACATAGACTTTTAGGCACGATAATAAATAATATCGACGAAAACTATTTCTTTTAGGCACCGTAAAGACTATCATTATTACACACATTTAGCGACGGTAATTACTGTCACTATTAAACTGTTGCATGAGTTCATTTAGCAATGGTAATTACCGTCCTTAATGTAGCGCACATTGTTTCACTATTTTTCTGTTTTCGAAAACCTGTATCATACACTACTACAAAAAATCCCTACGAAAACTGTTTTAAACCGTTTTCAAAATCTTTTGAATAGGGTTCTGGAACCGTCCTTAAGGTGTGTGTTTTCATAAGGTAGTACCCCTTCGAACACGGTTTTGGACCGTTTTCATTTCTATGCATACGAACACGGTTGAAAACTGCTTTCAAATATGCCATGTACAAAAACGGTTAGAAATGGACCGGCCCCGCCGATCGGACTGGTGAACCGGATTCCTAACTGGTCTAGGTTGATTATTGGACCGGATAAAGAAGCGAACCGCCTTGAACCGGTGTGACCCGGCTGGTCTAACCGAAAGTTGCATTCCTTGAGGTTTGAACTCCTAACCTCTTTATAAGAAAGAGGATATGAGTCTTTACCACTAGGCTATGCTTTACTTGTTGTTATTATAATGCAGTATATAAAATATAACCTTATTACATTCGTATACTTGTAAAAATCTCAAATATATTTAAAATAATATATATTTTATAATTAAGCGGTCCGACCGTTGACCCGGTGGTTGAACCAGTGACCCGACCACTAGCCTCTTATCTGGATCGATGTCCGGTCCGGTTTTGATAACTATGTTCTCAGTTTATAGTAACAATATATGATGCGTAAGGCCATAATTATCATACCCGGCCATAATTATCAAACCAGACTAGTGCGGCAAAGGTCACTAGTTGAATCATTTGGTTAACTATTGGACATTAAATTTTATAAATGTATTATTATTATTATATATATATATATATATAAGTATAAAAAAACTAAGATATTTTAACTTTAATTTTCTTTTAAATACTTAACACCAACCAAAACTTGGATTAGTGGTTAAATGTAATAGCATAATTAATTATTTTAACACATAGTTCAGTGTTCGAACTATGAGAATAGCATTCACATTTTATATAAAATAATATTTTATAGTTTATGTGAGAAAACAAAAAGACCGTTTTCTTTGGTTTATTTCTAAAACGGTTTCCAAAACCGTCTTAATAATATGCCCATCAAAGACGGTCACAAAATAACCGTTGTTAAATATTACTAAACTAATACGGTTTTGAAAACCGTTTTCTTTGATCTCTTTCTAAAACGGTTTCCAAAACCGTTTTCTATTTACTGTTTTCTTTGCATCTTTTTGTAGTAGTGATATATGTTGCATGTTACAATCATAATACCCTTCAAAATTGAATCCAAAACATGTCATTCAAAGTTTAAACCATGATATAGTAATGAATATCATAGATCAAAATGTAATCCATAATATGTTTGCCAATACAATTGATCAAATATGAGATATGTGTATCAAACTTGATCAAGAAGAAAAAAATTACAAGTGTTCCCTAAGCCTAATCATTGTGGTCAAATGATGATGGATACTGGATCCTCTTCAAATGATGGTGGAACTTGGCCGTACACCATTTCACAACTCATATCTTCAAAATCTGCACATCACAAGCAAGAATAACTTGAACATAACAAACTCAATAAATATGATGTGAATTAATGGATTTTCATAATCTATATGTATATATAGATCCAAACAAATTTACTATGAATTACTATTTCCAACATACCATCCATTTGAAAGGAGGGAGAGGAAGGAATTGCTTTTTATGTTAATACATATAATTAAGAGTATGTGCATGAATCATTTGGTTAATCAATACTCAAAACTAACAATTCCATGCATTATTCTAAGACACCAATTTTTATTTAAACTTTAAACTCCCAAAAATTACCAATTTTTATTCTCTCACGAGAATAACCCCAATTTGATAGACACCACATGCAAGCACACACCCTTCTATAAATTATTATCTTCACTATCACATTAGCAGAACAGGATTCTTCAGTACTATGTTACAAGGCCACTGAGTCACAGAGCATAACGAATAAATAGAATACAATATCAGGCACAGAGTTTACCTCTCCAATTACAGCAACCAAGGAACCCCTTGGAATGCTTAGAGTCACATGATTCAACTCCAAATTTTGTTCCCTCTAGTCACTGCTGGACCAAGCACAACAAGCATCACGGATGACAACAGCCATATCTTCAAAGGTAAAATCAGATTGGTCATTTGAGACAGATGGTGAAAAAGAATCAGCTACCTGTTCCAGTTCACAGTTCTGCTCGGAACAGGAGATGAACCTGCTTAACCTCCTAGTAGATATTATGGCCTGGGATAAAATTAAGGAAAAAAAAGAAAAAGACAAACAAGAGGATGTTGCAACTCAAATTTTCAATCAATACACACTCATTAAGCATTGGCAATGTTTTAACACTCATGAGTCATGGCGCTTGGACAACTCACATCAACCAATCCATTCATGACCCATGGGAATGAATTTAGAGGAGAGATCAGAGTATTAAACAGAGCAAGACAAGTGAAGACCTGCAAATATGTTTTCCAAAGAGACGTCAGTTTTCTCAGCAATCGCTGCAGTGTCACTGGAAAAGAGTTAAGAAAAGCCAACCCACATATAGGTATGACATGTAGTCAAGAAACAATTACGAAACCATTGCAGCACCAAGTTGATTCCCCATTAGTGTAAAAAGTCCAAATGTGGACAAAGGGAAAAGAATTGGTGTCGTTGCCCAAAAAAATACACACCACGCATCCAAATACTTCCGTGTCTAATATAAGTGTGTCACTTCTAAGGATCTAGTCTCCGTCAACCAACTAGTAAAAAGAAGCTCCCAGCCATACATCTTCAAAGTGCAAATAGACGTCAGAAGTTCTCCAGTCCTTCTAATCCTGTAAAGAATCATACATATTAGGATCTACATTTCCAGACATCAAAAACAACACAATATACTGGACAATTAGAGCAAGCCATGAATACTTCATGGAACAAGACATTGCCTGGAAATTTGTATAGATCATATCACAACTTTCAAATTACTGATTGATTAAGAATGGACTCCTCTCGTCTCTCAAATTACTCTAGTAGCTATGCTGCCTTAACATTCAAAATATCGTTCAATAGAGCTGGTTTTATTATTAAACATCATTTGGGTATCCTTTAGCTGGGGATTGATGGAGTTGTGCATAACACTCTTGGAATGCTTAGGGTTGAGACTGAGCCTTGCTTTGATGTAAATTTCTAGAAACATCTTGGCTTTTCCCGGTCTGTTGGTTGCCTTTGAATCCATCTCATTACTAAAACAAGTGCACGATTGCAAAACCAATATGTTATACTTCAGGAATGTTTAAATCCACAATACCCCTAGAATTTTTTATGCTGCTGTTGGGATGAAGATTCAAATGGCAGGCGTTGCGCTGGGCCACAACTGTACTGGTGTTTAGAATGACTGCTGGATTGGTAGACAGAAATCCTATATTTTGGGGAGATCCTAATTGTCTAATTCGTTAAAGCTCAGAAAGTTGGAGGGAAAAGTAAGAAAAATACTTGAAATTGCTTGTAAATGGTTTACTTTCCTTTTCCAAGATCAAATGAGAGACTAATTATAAGATGATTCAAGTTTATTCTTCTAATTATCCATTAATATTGTAATTATAATAACTTCCTCATAAAAATGTTGCGACTCTTTTAAATCCTCCTTAATTGAAAATCCATAATAGATTCACCAGACATGAACCTTGTATTGATACAATTATAGGATGATCCCCTAATTATAAGTTGCAGACATTTACAAAAGAGAGACATATAGTCTTTGAGTCATACCAAAATGGGTTAGGTTCTCTTATCTCCTAATCTTAAACTGTATATAAGGCTATATAAACTGGTACTAATGAGAATCTCTCACCTACACAGCTGCTAACCAAACCAAACATTGATCAGAACTGTAATGACAATGAGAAAGTCCTCGACTGTAGCTAGTTTTTTGGTTTTCATGGTCTTCATTCAGTCTAGGATTAATATTGTTCAAGCGAGTACTCACCTTCAGCTTCTCATAAACCCTCAAGATCTTGATCCATCTCAGTACATTACCGTAACAGGTAATGAATTCAAAACCCATTACCCTACTAGAGCTAAAGCTTTTGGTTTACTTACCCTGAAAATTCTATAATTTGAATCCAATCAACTCAGCTCAGCCCATCAATCTGGTTGGTGTTTCTCCTACAGGGTGCAACAATAACCGTGATTTAGCTTGCTGTTATTGTGATATCAAGGAACAGCCACCACTGTGTGCAGTGCTGCCGTGATGCACCTTGACTTGCAGGAATTTGTGACTTTGGTTTATTTTGCAGGTAAGCATCACTTCAAAAGAGGGAAAACTACAATAGGGGGGGCTGTTCTTTAACTTCTATAAATGTAAGGCCTATAAGGTAGGTAGGATTAAAGTAGGAAACCAACAAACTCCTCGACAGGAATTACTATGAGGCCTTTTCTGCTGTTCTACTAATGGTGATGGTGCCTGTGTCTTCCATTATGGTTAATGCTACTCCCCATCTGCTAATTTATGCAGCTGATAACATACTCTCCAATATAAGTGTCAAACAGCAAGCAGGAATGGAAATTGATCCAGTTTGTTCTGCTCACTACCAGCTTAATTTGGAAAGAGGAATTACAAAAATTGAAGGAAAACTACCAGAAATCAGTCTTTGTTAACTTTTCCAGAAATTAGGCATCTCAAATGATCTCTTCTAGTCTTCTTCTTCTTCTTCTTCTTCTTTCTTTGGCATCTCAAAGGAAAACTACCAGAAAGACCTTATTTGAATGTTAGTTCTAGGTTTTGCTCTTTTTTTCTTCTTCTTTTTTTTTTTTAATCAAGTAAATAAAGTTCTCCAAACCTTCTATGAACATTTGCTACACCTAGAATTGCATTTACATAAAAATCTTCCAAAAACATAATAGAGAAAACTGACAAGAAAATGCTTTTCTACAGCACTAGATAATGCAAAACAAATCTATATTTCAATATAACTTTAGCAACTATAGAAAACAGTCCTCCAGGATTAGCAAGGCCACAAAGGTATAAGCATACATGGAAAAAGAAATATAAAAATTAAAAGCACAAAATGCCTTAAACATCATAACAGCAACTGAATGCAAAATTAATTTAAAGAAACAATTAGTAATACCTGTAAACCCTAAGGAGTAAGCAAATGATTCTCAATACGGGTGCATTTCCTGAAATTAGATTACAATTTCACATTCTTATTCTACTTTGGGACTTCGGAACAGGGCCTCAAGTTGAATAGAGAAATTACAGAAATTGAAGGAAAACAGAAATTAATCACTTACTTCACATTAAATCTCAAACAAATTGAAATCAAATCAAACATTCAGCAAGCAAGATGAAATCTCAACGAATATGGACTCAACTAGATCTTTAAAATCAACACACATTTCCAAATATTGAATCAACCATTTCATAATGATATGCTTCAGACGCCTAAACACATTCAAACAAATTTTCCGAGAAAAAAAAAAAGCCTGGAAGATGCAACCAACCTTGTCAGAGACCGCGCGAGAATGAAGATTGGGGATGTGCTAGGTTAAGCAGCGGTGCTGAGATCGATGGAACAATCTTCAAGCCGGTGATAATATCGAGATCGATGGAATGATCTTCAAGCTTGTGTGATGCCGACGGTGCCGAGATTGCGTAGATAAGAGACCAGATCAGCGAAGGATAGATGGAAGACGCACATTCTAGCTCCTAGGGTTTCGATTCCTTTCGCTAATGTTGGGAGAGATAGAGAGAGGCAGTGTGGGCTAAGGAGAAAATAAAGGTTGAGGGAGATGAGTTTAATGCAAATTTTTCGAGTTGGGAGCGGATGTTGACACACCCTCTTATTATTAGCCCACCCCCACCAATTTTGATTTTTTACCGTTTTATGAAAAAATACATTGTTTTTAAGAAAACTAACGGCGCTATCCACTAGAAAACATCATTTTGAACAACTTTGTAGAAGAAAGTTTTTCCAAAATCTATCATTTAAGCAGATTTTTTGGCATTTTTTACGAAATATTTTGTAAAAATAATAAAATGGTCAAAAAGTTTACTTAAATGATAGATTTTGGAAAAACTTTCTTCTATTCAAAATGATGTTTTCTAGTGGATAACATGGCGGAAACGGTAAAAAATCAAAATTGGTGGGGGTGGGCTAATAATAAGAGGGTGTGTCAACATCCGCTCCCTTTCGAGTTTGATGGAGGGTCTCTTAACAAAGGCTGTGTCTGGCAGCAGCAAGATGTTTGCAACTGGAGAAAAAGCCCATAGCATTGGTCCCAGATTATATGGGCTTCTGCAGTACACCCAGGGTCGGCCCTTGGCTTTTGCCTACTAAAGCAATTGCTTGAGGCCCCCAATTTTAAGGGGCCCCCAAATTTATTATTATTATTTATTTGATATGGGATTTAAATTTTTTATTTAGGATTTTAATTTAGGAATTAATTAGGACTTTATATTTGCTTGGTATTATAGTATATTATTGCCCTTTGTTATGAAAGTGAGATTTTTAGATTTTGATTTAGGAGTTTAGACATGCTTTTGTATTAGTTTCGTATTACTATTTTTTTTTTAATCGAAACATTATCATATAAGAAATAAATTTTGACATATAAACATTGAAAATTTCTTATGAATTTTTTAGAGAAGTAAATTGATTTTTAATTTCTTTCTTTTTCTAGATTTGATCATATAATTATGCCCTCGCTCCTAGTAGAAAGTATATTTCTAGACATGAAAAAAGGAAAAAAAAAAAGTAAAAAATATAAGAATTTATTCAATCTCAAGCAGGAGCTCTTGACAAGTTTATTACTAGTAATAAACAAATAGATGCTTCAAGTTCAGTTGAAGAAGTTTTGACTGAAAAATATCAGAATGTGACTGAGAATGAAAACTTTGTGGATGAAGATAGTGAAATTGAGCCGGTATGTTTTTCTATTCAACCTCTTTTTTTGTAATTGTATTCTCTTTTACTAAATGATTATAGTAATGATATGCACCATCAAACTTTGTATGTGTACTAACAAATACAATAATAAAAATTGATAGTTATAAAAAAAAAATTATGTCATTATGTACTCCGTAGGGCCCCCATTTTGGAAGTTCGCTTAGGGCCCCCTAAATCTCAAGGCTGGCCCTGATTTCACCTCAGACATTCCACAACCTGATAGAGAGAGGCATGTGGGCTGCTGGGCTTAGGCCTTAGCAACCGAATTTTATTGTGCATATATACTTATAATTAGCCACTAATAATTATCATACCTATACTTAATAGTTAATTATTTTTAAATAATTAGAACCATTAGGGACTGAAATTACTGTTACTATAATTTTTAGATTTAGCGATGGAAATTACCATGGCTATAGTTAATAATATTTTATAAACTAAAATCATTAGGAATAGAAATTACAGTCACTATAATCATTAGATTTAGCGATAGAAATTATAATCACTAAAAAGTAAATTGCGACGGAACTATTAAATAAGTAGAACTATTAGGGACCGATATTACTGTCACTATAATTTTTAGATTTAGCGATGGAAATTACCATGGCTATAGTTAATAATATTTAAAAAACTAAAATCATTAAGGACAGAAATTATAGTCGTTATAATCATTACATTTAGCAACAGTAATTATAGTAACTAAAAAGTAAATTGCGACGGAACTATTAGTGAGGGATAATTTTTTCAACATTAAAACAAAAAAAAATAGAGTTTTGGCAATGGAAACTTAGTGATGGAAATATTACTGTCCCTAAAAATATGTTTCAGGGACACATTTAACTTCCATCTCTAAATTACCGTGGCTAAAAACCTATTTTCTTGTAATGTCACTATATGATCCTTTGATTCCATGATAGTAAAGCTTTACAGAATTGGAACAAAACTTTAAACATCTCAAAGGGTTTGAGTGGGTTTGTATTTGGGAGTGGATTTCATTCGGATAGGGATGAAGAGATGGAGTGAGGGTTTCCGAAGTGGGAGTCATGCAGAAGAGATGGTGTGAGGTTTTGGATGACGGTATTTTAGTTTTGGAAAATTGCATAAAGTCGAGGGTATATTTAGATTTCAAATTGACAGAAAGTCTAATAAAGGGGAGGTGTTTGCATATAACATCAAACCTGATGGGACTGGTTGGAATTTTTTAGAACTTAAGGGAGGTCCGTTTAATTAAGCCAAACCTCAAGCGAGGTCTATGCATTTTACCTTAAAAAATGCACATTTTCATTGTTAGAATCATAGTTTTCAGAACCGAACTAGACATCGACCCGAATAAGGCACCGGTTCACCAGTCTAACCACTGGGTCAACAGTTGGACCGCTTAATTGCAAAAATATATATTATTTTAAATAAATTTGAGATTTTTACAAGTATATGAATGTAATAAGGTTATATTTTATAGATTGCATTATAATAACAACAATTAAATCATAGCCTAGTGGTAAAGATTCTCATTTCCTTTCTTTTAAAGAGGTTAGGTGTTCAAACATCAAGGAATGCAACAATTAAATCATAGCCTAGTGGTAAAGATTCTCATTTCCTTTCTTTTAAAGAGGTTAGGTGTTCAAACATCAAGGAATGCAACTTCTATAAAACAATATTTTGGCGGTTCACACTAGTTTAAGCCGGTTCAAGGCGGATTACTCGGATTTTCTTCGTTATCCAGACCAATAATAAACTTAGACCGATTAGGGGTCCGATTCACCATTCTGACCGGCCAAGCCACTCCGGTTTTGATAACTAGGGTTAGAATGCTCCCACATGACCAATTCATTGTTTATTAATTAACCAACAAACACTTTTTTTTTTTTTTTGGGTTAGATTTTTAGGAAGTGATTATGAGAGTATAAGGCACCGTTTGGATTTGTTTTTTATAAGTACTTATTTGCTTCTTCTTTTTTTGCTTTTTTAAAAATTTGCAATATGTAATTTCTTAGAAATTTTTTTAGAAAAACAAAAAAAAAACAAACAAAAAAAAAGAAGCAAATAATTACTTATAAAAAACAAATCCAAACAGTGCCTATGGGTTTGTGAAAGGAAAAGGTTTATAGAAGCAAGTTTGACTCAATTTTGCCCTTCATGATTTCATCCTTATGCAGTTTGATTTACTTTCATGCAAATCACTTATAGTGTTGAATTTCTATTTTTGTAGGTTAATCTTAGCTAAGGAAAGGAAATAGAACTTGAAGAATACTTATGGTGGCTTATGGAGGGCTTGAGCAAGCCTAAGGGAGTTAAAATGTACAAAAATTGAAAGCACAACTAGTTAAGGTAGGTTACGGCCGATTGAGAGTTGTAGAAAAAATTGGCTAAAAGTCTCCCAACTGGTAAAGAAAATCCCAACCGATTGAGGTCTGGAGAAAAAACTTCCTGAGAGCACCCCAATTGGTTGGGAGTCATAATTGTTGTTGCCCAAAAGAAGCCCAACTGGTTGGGCCCGACCCCAACTGGTTGAAATAACCTGGAATGAGAAAAAAACACATCAATTCTTAGATTTAATGAGATCATTCTTCTCCTTTCATGTACCATATGTTTACCCTAAATGGTAAGGTATAAAAGCATCCTTTTTCAAGACACTTTTTTCTATCTTCCTCCATTCTCTCTTCTCTCTTCAATAATGTTGCATAAGCTTTTAAGATTTTTAAATTTTTGAAAATTTTAAAGTTTAGTTATATATTTCTATACAAAAATATGTCATTTCTAAATTTCACTAAACATAGGAAATAAATTTATAAATTGGGTTTTTTACCTATAGGTCCCTCATATAAGGTTCCCTATTCCATTAGAGTCAAAAAGAATTTCATAACCTATGATGAAGTCCTTGGTTTTTAAAATTTTATTGGATAAAGTCTACTAATTGTTTAAAAAGACAAATTTGCCTGGCCAACTCCTGTTTTATCTATGCTCTCTCATGATTGAATAGCCCTAACTTTCTATATTCTCTCTCTCTCTCTTTCTCTCTCTCTCAGAGATCATGGCCATTAGAGAAGAACTCATTGTCGGATGGAGATCTGACCAGTGACTACCATTGACATATCTTGCCCGAGAATTTTCGCCAGCAATCTGATTCGTCAGATCTGGTTGAACTTTGGCCATAAGATTCGTTGTATCATATCGATCTACTTTCTTCGTCAGACTTGATGGCCATGGCTAAAGCTTGATGGCTTTAATCTGCCATGGCTGAAGCTTGATGTTCTTGTTCAGTACCACAGTGCAAAGAGCTTAAATCATGGTGTACACACAAATTTCGTGTCCTGAAAATTAAAAGAACAAGAAAATATGGACAAGTGTAATTTGTATTAATTTGTAAAAATTAATGGATACAATTCTCTTTTGGGTATATTCTTGACAAAAGAATAAAATCCTCTGATTAATTCTCTTTTGATAGCTTGATGATCCAAGGGCTAGGATAGCTTGATCTCGAATCCGGCAATGGCTTGATGTTGTTGATGTTGATCCAAGGGCTAGAATATCTTGATCTTGAATCAGGTGATGACTTGATGTTGATTCTAAAATTTCGAGGATACTATTTCTTGGTAGAAAAACAGAAATTTAACCACCCATCCATTAATTAGTGTTTAGTTGACAGTAATATGCAGTATTAAACATTCAACACATAACACAAGATTTTACGAGGAAAACCCAAACAGTTAAAAAACCTCAGAGCACCAGAAATCACTATGAACTAACAAACCAAGTACAAACAAGGTGATACTACCCACAACGACGCTTGAGTCCACAAGACCAGTAGAATCCTTTCTTGAACGATCAACAAACAAATTCACGTTGCCTTCACAGCATCTCCACCGATTGAATCCACAATCCTAACTCCTCACACCAATATCCATGGTGTCAACGGAAATCCATCGATCAACGGAACTCTGCTGTTCGATTCGAAACCACGAATCACTCTAAACTTCGTGGATGAAGTTGAGATAGCTAAGCTATTAAGAACTATGCATTATATCATTATATGAAGTCTAAGGGACTAAGGATGCATAGATGAACAAAAGTGATGCCTAAGGTATTGACAAAGTAATATTCTCTTGGAAGCTTATCTAAGAGACTTCACTATGCAAAAGACTCTGAAAAAGTCTTTATATAGAGGCAGAACAAAACCCTAGGGTTTCTAAAAGACTTAAGGATAGAAACCACGAATTTCTTTGAAATTAGGTTGAAAAATACGAGCTGGATCGATCCAGTATTTTAGCTTGGATCAATCCAACCTTTGCTATCACTTGGATCGATCCAGGCTCAAGAGCTGGATCAATCCAATATTGCAGATCACAAATAGGATCGATCCAGCATAAAAATGATCGATCCAAAATGTGCAACATGTCAAAAATAAATTATTTTCAAGTGAAAAGGACCTATAAGCAATAAAGGATCATTCTTAAGTGTTGAGGCAATTTAAATCACCTATGGTCAATTGAATAACCTAGGTTCTAAGTCAAACTTACCTTCCTAGGACATAAAGCCACATAAGAAAGCAATACGAGCTTGAGCAAGATGGTTTTAACGAATTGATGCGCTTCTCTCAAGCTTGATGCAGTAGCTTGAGCTTATAGGGATTATTGGCTTGAAACCAATCACATACACATATTTTTGACATCCGAATTAGCCAACATATACAAAATGAATACCTAACAAACTCCCCCTTTGGAAATTCGGTGATAAAACCTTTTAAAGAACAAAAACGTAAGAAACGAAAACGATTCATTCAACTTCAAAAATAAATCTCCCCTCTCTTGTACAATAATAGCACTCAAGCACTCCCAAAAAGAGGAAAAAAAAAAACAACTCAACCTATACTAATCTGACAAAGCTTGAGATCATATACCTGTTTTCTGCACAATGCACACACAAATACCACGTGAAGCAATAAAGAACAGTCAAAACAGGATATAAGAGCACAAAAGTTAATACAATGAATATCAAGCTCAAATAAGACCATTAAAATAATCGAAAACACAAATAACTTCATTTCGTCATATGAAAAGCTAATACATGGCAATTCAATATATACAGTTCTGAGCATATGGAAATGAAATACAAAACAAACATAAACAACCTAACTACTCCCCTTTTTGTCTCGAATGACAAAAGGAACACAAAAAGAACAACAAACTAAAACCAAGTCACTCAGCCTCCTCATCACGACTCGAACCTAACTCCTCCTTAGATTCCTCCTCAGACTCAGAAGCAAACACCTCTTCGGTGGGAGGAACAGAAGGATGACGAAAAACTAGTGCATCTCGAACCACAGGGAGTCTAAGATGACGTTTACTGCCCTATAGATGGTGATGGATTTGGACCTGAATGCTGTTTATCTCAATCTGCTGATCGGTCAGATATTTAATAGAGTCAAAGACCCGACGAAGCTGAGCGGAAATCGAATCCATGGTTGCATAGAGGGAATGACGAACAGAGGTAGGACTAGAAGCCTCAAGATACGGTGTCGAAGAAGCAGTGCTTCTTGAGAGCGACTGAGTTGTAATAGCACCTGGAACTAGAGCCAAACGTGAATCAGAAGATAGAAAAGGAACATAATCCTCAAGACACATATGGGTAATCATGACCCCGAATGGTAAAGCAGAAGACCGACCAGTAGACACGACAGTCTTCTTGATGCAATCTAAAATCATCTTGGGAAAGTCAATAGACTTCCCATTCTTCATTGCAAACAACAACTGAGCTTGGTCAGAATGAAAATAAAGACAATGACCCATAGGAACTATGTTCCACCGAACAATCAAATTCAACAACCTATACTCCTCATGAAGAAAACCCTGAACAAATTTGATTTTATAGTTCGAAGGGTGTACATAAAGTTCATGAATCAGGAAGTCGTCAGCAAAACCCTTACCAGAAGCTGATGGAAAAATAGGACGAGATGGCTTGGGAGTGCCCAAATACTTACCAACCCTCCCAGGGGTGATGGTAACAGCGGAACCTCTAAACAGAGAGTGAGTCAACAAAGCTATCATAATAATAAGAGTCACGAACAATCTCAGGAATATAAAACTCAATCGGCTCATAGAATTTACCTAAGTGATATGAATTAAGACGCCAAATGATGGGGTTATCCATGCCCGGATTCACATAGTCGACCAGACGCTCGCACGAAACAGGACAATTTTTCCAAGGGTCAATGGGAGCAACCCTAGGAGGAGAAGAAGGAGGAGGAGAGTCACCAACATTAGGATTAGTGATGTCCTGATACTAAGAACGGCCTGAACGACTACCCTTACGAGGTGCACCACCTCGTGAAGACGAAGCACCAAGCGTACGAGTATGCTTCCGAGTCCTAGGAAGCTTCCCTTTGTCCTTCTAGAATTAGGAAACAATAATTTTTTATATATACTCCCGCGCGCACCAGTTAAGAATCACGTATCAAAGCAACCCTCTCAAAATTTCTTGATGTGCCAGCAGAGTAAAACCATTGAATCTTGGAGCAATTTCTTAGCTATTGATTTGAAGCTTACACGGTGTCTAACTTGGGCCATCAAACTTAGGTAGACCACGTTTTTGGCTTCATGGTTTGTATGGGGCAACATGTGCACATGGTTGATCTCTTTTGCTTGGTTCACTTGTACCGGTAACTTTCCTTTCTTTGGCTTTTACAATATGTATATATAAATACACATATTATATAATGATGTAAGCCTGGCACTACAACTTTTTGGTTTTCTCTTTGTAAAAACATACTGCCACCTTACCCTTTTGTCTTCCTTTTTCTTTTTTTCTTTTTTTCTTTTTTTTTTACATTTGCTTTCCCACTGCCTATTGATGCTTCTGTCTTTTTTTTATTTTTTTATTTTTTTCAACCTCTTTTTTTTTTTTCCTAATCTCTAACTTCTTTTTCTTTTCTTTTTTTTTTCCCTTTTTTTTACCAAAGCAACTATTTTTTTTAACCAACCAAATAAAAGTTTTTTTTTTTTTTTTTTTACACATCTCTTCATTTAAATTTTTTTTTTATTTATGAAAAACCCCAACTTGATTTTTTTTTTTTTTAATCAAGTAATTCAATTTTTTTTAACCTCTTTCATGTGTACCAATTGGAGCGCCTACGTGCTTGTCATTTACTGATTGCCCATCTACAAATGAACTCTCATAAAAGGTGTTTTATGTCTTTGACCGCTATTGAGCCTTGATCGTTGCTGCACTGCTAGCTTTCCTCTCTTGCAGTGTTGACCGTTTTGCCGTCTTGCACTTGTTCAATGCTACACCTCAAGCTTTTCTCACTTGGCGGTGTCGATCGTTTGGTGATCAATGTCGTCTTGCGCTTGTTCAATGCTACACCTCTGGCTTTCCTCACTTAGCGGTGTTGATCATTTGGTGATCATTGTCGTCTTGTGCTTGATCAATGCTGCACCCCTGACTTTTCTCACTTGATAGTATCGACCCGTTTTGTGCATTTCCGTCTTGCATTTGTTCAATGCTGCACCTTTGGCTTTTCTCACTAGCTTGCCAGTGTCAACTGTTTGGTGATCATTGTTGTCTTGCGCTTGTTTAATGCTACACCTCTGGTTTTTCTCACTTAGCGGTGCCGACTGTTTGGTGATCATTGCCGTCTTACATTTTGTTCATTGATTCACCTTTGGCTTTCCTCACTTACAATGTCAACCGTTTGGTGATAATCGCCATCTTGTGCTTTTTCATTAATGCACCTTTGGCTTTTCTCTCTTACGGTGTCCGCCGTTTGGTCATAATGTCGTCTTGCGCTTTGTTCATTGATGCACCTCTGGCTTTCCTTACTTACGATGTCCGCCGTTTGGTGATAATCGCTGTTTTGCACTTTGTTCATTACTTGGGGTTTCATTTAAAACAACTTATGCAAGCCAACATTCAGAGGAAAAGATGTCGATCGAATCAACTACAAGTCACCTTCACCTAAGACGACTACCAATCACATTTGCAGGCGAAGACTATCGATCATATCTGCTTTAAGGTGCCTTTACCCAAGACGACTGATGCAGTCCAATATTTGGAGCAGAAGCTGTCAATCGCATCGGCTTCAGGGCACCTTCACCCGTGCAAACTGATGTATGCCAACATTTGTTGGAAAAATGTATCGATCATGTCAAATTCAAGGCAACTTCACCCATGGCGACTAACACAAGACCACATTTGTAGGAGAAGGCCTCGATCACATCAGCTTCAAGGCATCATAACCCATGATGACTGATGTAAGACCGCATTTGTAGGAGAAGTCATTAATCTCATCGGCTTCATGACACTTCCACCTGAGACGACTGATGAACACAAACATTATTCGGAGAACATATCTCTCAAATCGATTTCAAGGCACTTTTACCCGAGACGACTGACGCACGCCAAATTTGTTGGAGAAGTTATTGATCACCTTGGCTTCAAGGCATTTCCACCCAAGATAACTGATGACACCATTAAAAGGGATAACACTTTGCACCAATTCACCTGAGCAGATTGATGTAGGCCAACATTTGTAGGAAAAAGGTATCGATTATGTTGAATTCAAGGCAGCTCCACCCATGGCAACTGACACAAAACCACATTTGTAGGAGAAGTCCTCGATCACATCAGCTTCAAGGCACATTAACCCATGATGACTGATGCAATACCATATTTGTAGGAGAAGTTGTCAATCTCATCGGCTTCACTGAACTTCCACCTGAGATGACTGATGAATACCAACATTATTTGGAGAATGTATTGATCAAATCGGTTTCAAGGCACTTTTACCCGAGACGACTGATGCACGCCGACATTTGTTGGAGAAGGTGTTGATAACCTTAGCTTCGAGGCATTTCCACCCAAGGTAACTTATGATGCCATTAAGATGGATACCACTTTGCACCAATTCACTAGAGAGGACTGAAGGCTTTGACAGTCACTCGTGATTGACACCATCTTGCACCAAATTCACCCACAGATATTGAAGACTTTGACCCTACTTGCGATCAATGCTACTTTGCACCTTTTCACTTAAGCAAGGTTTAACCACAACTTGATCACCGACGCTCTGTATTGGTTCATTTGCAAGGTAATGACTTCTAGAGTGGTTGGTATAGCATTATGCCAATCCACCGATGTAGTCTTGACTCCATTTTGAGCAATATCATATTGTACATGATTACTTAGGATTCTTTAGAATTGAATCGAAACTTTGGCACAGTTTGGCAAGCGTGAACTGTGACAAAGATTTAAGATAATTCAAGCTTGTGTTGAAGGAACTTGGAAATATCTTGGATCTTCATGATAGTTTACCCTCATGTCAAGGAGTTTTGAGTTGCATTGGATTTGACACAATTCGGTTGGTGTAAAGGAGCTTGCGAACAACAGTGAAGATTCAAAACAGTTTAGACTCGTGTAGGTTAAGCTTGGACATGTGTAACACCCCACACAGGGTAACCCCTATGCGGAAATGATACTATAACATAAAACATCTAACACCCATCTTTGGATAATTCCAATACAAATTTAAGAGTTTTATAAAATACATATAGTGCGGAAAATACTACATTCCAAAATATAAAGACAACAATGAGTACTAGTATATAGTGTGAGTACAGTCCCGTAATGTACTCAAATTATTCTCAAACTCTAAATGAGTATTCACAAAGAGTAACACTGTCATGTCCATCCTCAGAACTTCCAAATTCTTTCTTCCCAGTTACTGACTTGTTGATCCTGTGGGGGGGAAAAATAAACGGGGTGAGCAAAAACCACTATTGCTCAGTACGGTTCGTAAACCTCAAATATTACATGATGTTTTTAAAAGAAACATCAGGATTTTTAAATCCATCAATAAATCTCATCATCAATTAATACATCACATATAATATCCTTATTCATTGATATATTGCAGGATATATTCATCTCATTTTTATAAAAATAATCATGCTTTATGCATATGACAGATATACAATGCAATGCTCATGCAATTATGTCTGCCATCTTCTCTGTCCTGTCTTTCTTTCAAAACGGATATCAGTACTCAAATAGCAACCTTATATTTAGGATTTACCATTTCATCATAACAGATGGCTACCTCATTTTTAAGGTACTCAACCATCTTACCACAACAGCATCCCCGCCTTTTTAGGATGTATATCACCCAGTCCCCGCCTTTTTAGGACCTACCGCGATTGCCACTCATTGACAAGAGGATTTACGTACTCTTTTTAGCAAGGGTGATATATTAGTGCACTAACTGTTACCAGGATCTTTTGTCCATCGGTGGTGTCTCAATTCCTCAGTTACATAATTAATCACAAATGCATATGATTTTCTATGCAATATATCTCACATGTAACTGTATCTCATGCCAGATGCAATTATTTCATGCAATACATATGGCATACATCTTATATCAATACTTCATGTATTACATTTCATGCATACATTTCATAGTATATCTGCTCATATATTTCATTTCAACAGTTATATC
>JAESVK010029901.1:0-10129 GCA_017140935.1 Hamamelis virginiana | reverse complement strand
CCACCATACATAATTACTATAGTGAGGATTTTATAAACATAAATTGTATATTTGATATTCAATGGGCTTCTCACCCAAGTTCCGCTCAATCCACCAACTTAACTGCATTTTTACTAAGCTTTATTAAAATTACTGTGTTTTCGCTTCGACCCCATCGGAGCAGTTACCACCAACCAATTTAATTGACAATATTCTTTCCGCTTGAATTGATTTTAAAAAGTCTTTTTAATATAAACCTGCATTTCCCAGTGGTTCGACACCCGTGCTCACTAGTCACAATCGAATTGAGATTAATTGTCACGCGGTTTATAAATTATTAATTCTGATCACTGACGGGGAATAATCTCCCTCGTCGTCTGAGTCGATCAATGGTGGAATCACCTTTGCTGACTTTAGCTTAAAGTCAGGGAACCCTGACCGGCCAGATCGTTTATATATATATATATATAGAAAGGAAGGGAAAGAGAATCACATGGGGGATGGGGTACCCATCGCGTCGCTTCTCAAAGAATCGCTTAACACTATGTTTTGATTGAGAGAGTTGGAGAGAAGAGAATAGAAACTCATTAAGAGAAGAGAAGAGAAGAGAAAGTTTGTAACGCCCCAACTTAACATCCGTACCGACCCTTTCGGATAGGTCGACACGTGTCAAGCTGAAGGTACAACCTGTCCTGCCCATTCATATTTCTTTACAGGATACAAGAAATATATATATAAATAAAATGAAATGTCATGTCCATTCATCATGTCCCATTCGTCATACATTAAATATCCAATAAATTAAATAATAAATATAATAATACAAACAATGTTGCCAACAACCCTGGCAAATAGGCACATAAAAAATAAATACATATTATATAGAATAAGAGAATGCAAATAACAATACTGCAACATCCTTAAATCTGGCCAACAATCCTTAGCATAGGATTTCCGCTGATCCAGGAATGCAACCCAAGGTAAACCTGTAATTTATTGCAATAAGCAGGGGTGAGCTTTCACGTGCACAGTAAGGGATAATATAACCTCTACGAATCAATAACAATACATTGATACATGGAATATTTATGTAAAACAGTTATTGATAAAGCTCAAAGAATTTGTAAAACAACTATAAATCCATTGTTTAAAATATGTGTGGTCTTTCAGTGAAAAACTAGATCCTCCAGCACATCTCCAGTAGCCAGTAACCAGGCATATGTCACGCATGCGGAAATACCCCGTCGCATGATGACAATAGCCAAAATAACGTCCTCAATCCATAGCATGGCACTATACGTCACCGCGCAGGGTCCATAGTATATATACCCATCGGTATGGATCTCGGCCCAATTGGCATATGCGTCACTTCGTTAGGTCCCTAGCATATCCAATCTTGGACTGAATCATATTATAGGGCTGTTGATTCTAGGCTAACAAACCTTTAGCTCAACCGGGCTACTAACCAAATCCCAAGGACGGGGACCGTAGTCACGCCGCCTGTAATATCAAGTAGAGCCATGGGCCCAAACCCCCAATGATACGATTCAGTCCACATACATATATATACATGCATGTCCTGAGATATAATAACTATCATGCAATGTCCACCGAGATGAGGCCGGGTTCGTAGTTACACTGCCGCCAACATCCTCGCGTGGTAATAATCATAATAAACAAAGTCCATCAGGCATGGAAGCCAATATCGAGTAACCCGAGCCTCAGCTCAATCAATATAAAAACAGGTTTTTAAAGATGGGAACAATTTAAGTATAAAAGAATCCGTATTCTCTGTCCATAAATCCGTTTGAAAGATAGGGCATATTTGTATACTAACATCACATGTCATTTCATGAAACAGTTGAGTTCATAGCCCAATCAGCCTTATTCATAAAGCATTTAGTATAAAGAGTTCATCCCCATAGTTATAAACAGTAAGTCATTTGTAAAGCATTTCAATGGAAAACCTTTCATATCTATTTCATAAACATGCCACACAAGTTTTACAGTTCATAAACAAGTGTATTCCATGTATCTAGTTGACAGTTCAAATATAAAACAGGGTTCTCAAACATTTGTAAACTACATCTTTATAAATCAGGGTTTATGGTTCATATGATTCTCAAAACAATTGCAAAACAGATATATCATTATCAACGGTAAAAGGTTACTTATCCCTACCTCAATGCAATAGTGTTTCCAACCCTTAGCGGCTCCACAAGCCTCCCAAATGAAATGCTCAATGCACCCCAATGAAAATGGTTCTCCAAAGAACCTCTCAATACTGGAAACAAACAAATAAATCAAGCAAAATATCACAAGAAAGCACAATTAGTCCGCAACTTGAAAGGTAAAGTAACTCGCTTCTCAAAACTGTTCACTAGCGGCCTCAAAGACTCAAGACTCCAAAATAACAAACCAAACCTTAAAACTTCCAAGTCATACTCCCAAGGATGATTAGAAGCTACACGACAATTTTCGTGGCTAAATGCCAAAATGTTTGAAAGTTATAAACCAAAGAAGATAGAATGCTCACGCGAGGGCAAATCCGGTATTTTACAAAATATTTTCCTTTCCAAAAAGAATTTGACTTCAAGATCAAAATATTTAGAAACTAAACTTCACAAGCTTTCCAAGCATATAAAATACGCCCAAAACGGAATTCGGATGAAAAAGTTATGAAGAAAAGAAGGAAAACAAGAGAAATGAGCTTCTGCCCCAAAGAATAGACTGTTTGGTCCAAACAGTCGACTCTTTGGTTCAAACAGTCGACTGTTTGGGCCAAACAGTCTACTCTTTGCCCGATAAAAGTCCAAGAAAACAAGGGTTTTGAGTTACAAAACAATCCCAAAACTTGGGATAAACCCACACCACTTATAAAACCAAGAATACAACTTTTAGAGACATTAGAATCACAACAAAAACACAAAACAACGGATTAAAACCAAGAATCCACCAAGAATCCAAACTAAAAACCCATAAAAACCCATAAACTCTACATCCAAGCTACCACAACTCCAAACCTTCACAAATCCTCCATCACACACATAAATCCAACCCCAAAACACCCTCTAACCATCATTACACATCCAAAAACCCAACACCAAACTCAAAAACTCCTTAAATCCGAAAATACACAAAGTATAAACAAAGAAAACGAAACGAACAAAGTGAGAACTTACCTTCATGTTGATGGCACGAACTCCGGCGACCAACTCCGGCGACGGCGACTCTCCTGCGTGATCCTCATTCCTTTCCTCTCTCTCTCGGTCTCCCTCTCTCACACTCATGGCTGAAATGGGGTGAAATGAAAAGGAAAAAGGGTTTTAACCCTTATATATACATAATGGAAAAACTGTAAATATTTCAAAGTTTTTTTTTTTTTGAAAATCATTTAAAATATTCATATAAATGGGAAAATAAAACTTGGGTTATCACAAAGTTAAATGACTTTCTCTCCACTTTGTTTGGATAGAGAGGGAAAAAGTTAAATGACTTTCTCTCCACCCTATTTGGACAGCCTTCATAAGAGTAGAAAAGAGAAGAGAAGATTTTAAGGTGTAAATTCCAATATTGCCCTTACTTACGTAAAAAGAAAATGAAAGCTAAAGAAGAAAGAGAAATGACAAAATAGTAAAACTACCCCTCACTAAAACCCTTTCTCTTCTCTTCTCTCCATTTCTCTCCGATTTGGAGAGAGAAAAATGCCAACTTTTCTCTCCTCTTTCTCTCCCCCTCCTCCCCTTTCTCTCCAACTCTCTCAATCTAACGAGAGAAACTTGATAAGTTTCTCTTCTCTTCTCTTCTCTCCAACTCTCTCTATCCAAACAAGCTGTAAGTGAATGTCTCATTGTAATCCTGCACAAATAGATATTCAAACTAGCAATCGCTGGGTCATCGCTAGACAGAAAAACATAGAATATATGTGTCCAGTGGCAAGAACTTTCCAGTCAAGTAATACAACAATTACCAGCTTGTAGCTTGCAGATAAAACTCTTCTGAGGAGGACAGAGCAGGGATTGTGGTGAAGCCAAAGCAGCAGCGATCGGTGCTTTATAGCGAAGAACACCTTGTAAGAACTGGTGAAGCAGCAGCACAGTCAGTAGCCGATGCTGGACCTCTTGTTTTCCTGGCTTCACATTATAGTTGTCTTTAGTCATTTCCATCGGATCCCTACCCTCTCCCCTCTCAATTGTAGTATCCCTCTTTCATCTCCAACTTCCTTCTGGCTTCCTAGAATCCCAGTCTTAATTTTAAAATTTTTATATATAAAATTATAAAAATTTGATTAGAATAAGAGAAGCTTCAATTCAAAACATATATCTTATCTCTATACTAAATTTTAACAAAATATATATATTTTTAAATTAGCAAATTATCCAATTGAAAGATATATATTTAATTATGTAAATAAGTAAATTAATATAAATATTCATACTTCGCAATGCAAAGTTATGTTGTTACTGTTTTATCTTAACATAAAATAGAGTTTTAGATATTTGTAATTAAGTAAATAAGTAAATTACTATAAATATTTATATTTCATAAAGATTTTATATTATTAAATAAATTTAAAAAAAAACATTAATTTCTTAATTAATTTGATTAGAGGTTTCTCTTATATGTTTTTTCTCACTCATTTCCATTAATTTGACAAATTGAGTTGAGCTTAAAAACAAATTAGTAAAAAATATATATTTAAACACAAGACCTTATCTCTAATCTTATCTATAAAAAATTCCAAATGTTGATCAAAATAAAATTCTCCTATAATCCTATTAAACTTTTGGGCTGGGCTTTGGCCTAATCCATATCTGCCCATTGGATGGGATAGAGATAAGTCCCTTATTCAAATAGGACTCTAATCCTATTAATGATAGGGATGATGGGATGAGTCACTGATTGTTCCACAATCAAGCTTCGTTTTACAGCATTCGAGGTTAACATTGAGAGTTTTTACACTGTAGGTACTTTGATTTGGTTGGTTTTTAGTCTTATGTATGCTTTTGTCCGTTGTAGGTTAATTTCCACCGGAAAAACCAAGTTTAGCAACCCAAAGAGAGCACATGAATGAAGTGGAGCAAAGGTAGCATGCTAGGATGAACACCGGGCACGAAAAGCAGTTAATTCAAAGATAAAATGCAAAATAGGCTCAAGCCTATCGATAGGACACCATCCCTATCGATAGGGAAGCTCTTAGGATTGAAGATTATGCAGGTTTCTCACAGCTGCACTCATCACCTATCGATAAGGCACTAGGCCTATCGATAGGCCTATCGATAGGGCTATCGATAGGTCTCTAGGCCTATCGATAGGTCTGAGCCGGGCAGTTTCCTAAATTGATTAGAACTCCTTTTTAGCAAGTTTGAATATGGAAAATCGGCAGAACTCACGAGGAAAAGGCTTGTACACTATTTAAAACACCTTTAGAGGCCTGAATAAGGGTTCGCACTCATCCCAGATTCAACCTAGCCTCTGTGATAGTTGCTTTCATCTCTTTCATCTCTCTCATAACATTGGACTGAGATATTGGCTGCACATGAAAGGAACGAAGACCTCCGGTGATTCAGCCCCGATCATGAGCAGCTAAACTCTTCTCCTTGGGTGTAGATGAAGCTTGGTTAGTGGTTTGATTATGTTTCGATTAAGGTTCAAGGTTTTGTAATTGTTTTATGATAATTGCACAACTATGAGAGATTGCATTCTATGCAATCCGTTCTTGAATGATTTTATATATTTTAATATGGATGTTTTCTGTTATTCCATTCATATTGGTTGTGCAGTAGTATTGATTGAATACGTTTGAGTTCGTTAGTTGTTCATGCCTAACTAGGATAACCTGTGCATGCTTCGATTGACAGGTTATGCCTTATTTGGATGAGTTTACTATATGACCACAAACGTAATATATTTTTGATGATTTATTCTTGTAGTTTAAATCATCACCGATCATAAACGATTGCGAAACCTTTACGTTAATCATATGCATAATAATTCCCTAGCTAAAGTGGATTCGAAACCCGAGGTTTTCCTTTAATTTGATCTAATCATTTTTTTATACTCTTTCGTTTAAACAAACAACCAACTCTTCAAAATTAAGAAATCGTTTCAAACTCAAGCAATAGAACAGCTTTTGGTTTCTGGGTTTGCGTATTCTTGAGTTTCTGTAAGTGGGTTTGGGTCTGTTCTTGTATTGTTTCATCAAGTACAGAGAGAAAGCATTCTTCCCTCAAGTTGGTCAACGTTTGGTTGGTGTGAAATCAATCAATTTCAAGGGTAGGAACTGACTTTGGTTTCTGGGTTTGTTAATCGAGTTCTTTGATTGGGTTGAGCTGTTGTTTGAATTGTGGGTGTTGCTGCATTGTAATCATTTTTGGAGGCTGGGTAATTTACATCGGGTTGTGGTATTTGAAAATGGTGCGACAAAAGCAACCGTCTCAGCCCTTAGATAAGGGTAAATTTGTTGTAGCCCAGTCGGATCAGCCGGAAAAGAGGCCGGAAACAGGGCCAGTCATTCGAGAGACATCGCCGGTTAGGCCGGTGCGTACGAAGAACCCATCTGTGGGTAAGGGTCAGAGGGTGGTTTATGAGGATAGCACTGATTCAGATAGCGAGTCCGCCTCTAATCCTACTTTCTGACGACCTCTTGGGTCAGGTTCCAGGGCTCAGTCTGACGATGACAGTGAGTTTTTCGATCCGTATGAGATTGACACTGAGCATCCTACGATTGGCATCACCGGGGGCATCAAAAAGCCTCTTACATCCAGGCCCGCTAAATGGTCTGGCACGTCCAGAAAAGAGAGACCGCCGCCATAGAAAAAGCAAAAAACTGATGTAAAGAGTTGGACAGATATACTAAAGGAGAAGAAATTTAATGTGGAGAGATATGTGGATGCTTCGAAGTTTTTGGAAGAATCACCACTTGTGACTCATTTGGAGTGGAGACATCTGACAGCCTGGTTGACGAATGGAAAGGGTTATTAACCCTCTTTAGTGCGAGAGTTTTATTCCGTCGCGCGACCGCACGATCGTGATGATGAGATGTTTATTGCCCGTGTGGGCAAGTGGTCGATTGAGCTTTCGGTGGATTGGATTGCACAGTACCTGGGTTGCGAGCGTCCTGTTCCTACTTCCATTACCTTTCCCCCTGTTGAGGACGATGCCGATCACCCACTGTTGACACCAGCTCAGTGCGCTCAGGTTGTTTGTGTTGATCCAGCTCGATACTCCGGGGACAACTTCACGAGTGGCACCATAAAGACCATTTATGCTGTGATAGTCAAGTTATTTTTATGCAACTTGAGACCTCGAGGGACAGATAGCAGCATTCATTTGGATATGGTCAGACTGTTGATAGCTTTTATGGGCGAGGATGAGATTGATATTGCCCATCTGATCTTCAGAGAGATGCGCTCTTTTATCAAGCTCCAGCCACCACAGCAGAATATGCCCTTTCCCCAGATGATTACACAGCGATGTATTGAGGCTGGGTGTACGTCATCTGAGTAGAGTTTATGGGGAGAGGGACCTATTACTCCAGTCACATTTACGAGGAGTTTGAGAGCTGCACAGTCTGCATCGTCGAGGCGTCAGGGGGTATTACCAAAGCTATCACAGCCAGCATCTCAGCCAGCAGTTACTGAGACAGTGCCATCTGGGCCTGTCGAGACTACTTCAGGGCCATCTGGGCCAGCTGAGACATTGCCATCTGGGCAACTTGAGTCTGTACCTGCCCATCCCTCCGGTGTTGAGGGCTTGTTATTACAGTTGTTGGATGGGCAAAGGCAGTTGTTGGATGGGCAGCAGGCCTTAATGAGAGAGCATGAGCAGATTCGAGCCGAGCTACAGCGTCAGTCCGCTAGGCAGAGGGTTTTATGGCATATCCAGCAGGAGCTCTCTCTTACTGCCTTTGATTTTTCTCTATTTGCGGAGCCTGAGGAGGCTAGAGCTGAGGTCCCAGCTGGGGATGCTCATGTAGATAAGGAGGCAGCTGAAGATCCACAAGACGAAATGAGGGTTGAGGTTGAACAGCGAGAAGATGTGGGTGATGGGGCTGAGTAGTTAGTTGGTGGGATTTGAGTCTGGGTTGATTTTGGTTCATTTAGTTTAAGTTTGTCTAGTTATCAGTTTAAGTGAGTCTTAGAGTCATTGTTGGTAAATGAGATGGCTTGGGTAGTAACCCGAACAGTATTTTAAGCCATTTCATCTTGGTGTTTCCCTTCTTTCTTGTAACCAAGGTCATTATAAACCAAATTAAGTCCTAATTGATCAAATTTTGGCACCGTTGCCGGGGACTATTGCACGGTTATAGAATTTACAGTGAATTTTGTTTTAGTTGTAACTTAGGATTTTATTTTCCTGTTTCTACTGATCTTCCCTTCTTCTCGATTCAGGTTGTTGATTTACAGGGTCGCTAAAGATTTTGCGCGCCAAAAAAGCCAAACTGCTTAAAAAATTTAAATAAATAAAATTTTGCCCAGGTGTCAAAGTTTTGGATGGGACCGTGTAAAGATTAGCAATCGGGACCGAGGGGAGTATCTTCTCATCTCAAGTTTATTTTCATAATATTTTGAATTCACTCATTGCATTCCATTCATCTGGGGGTTATTTGCATGCACGGTAGAAGGTCTGTGTCCTATGACCTACAACCGCTTGACCTAGAGTTAGAAAGTACCTTACGGTTTCTTCGAGCTAGTCGACCCGATCTCGGGTCAGAGATTGACAATCCAATGGAAAACCAAGGTCAAGACCCACCTCGACCTGTTGTTGTTCCACAGCAAGTCCAGCCAGCACCTAGGATGATTAGAGATCACTTTATGCCTGGTGCATTCACTCCACCTTCCTGCATTCAAATTACCAATATTGAAAATGTCCGGTATGAGATTCAACATGCCACACTTCAGATGTTACCGACCTTCTATGGGTTGGATAGGGAGAATCCATACGATCACCTTACTGAATTTTTAGGGATTTGTTCCACCATTAGAATTCAGGACCTCACTGCTGATGCCATAAAACTCCTTCTGTTCTCGTATTCTCTGCGAGATAAAGCCAAGACCTGGATTAACACCCTTAGGACCACAGAGCCTGTCACCACTTGGTCTGACCTTCAGACATTATTTTTGGCTAGGTTCTACTCTATTGGTCGTACCACTCAAATGAGGTTTGCTATTACCCATTTCATTCAGAGAGAGGGTGAGTCGTTTCATGAGTCATGGGAGAAAATGAAGGAACTCCTTCGATTGTGTCCCCATCATGGTATTCCTGATTGGCAAGTTGTCCAGTCATTCTTCCAGGGCTTATGTTCTAAGGATAAGAGTCTAGTGAATTCTGCTAGTGGAGGTGCGATTCTGAGGAAGAGTGCTGAGGAGGCATGTGATAACCCAAAAATTTTGAAAATGTTTATCTATAAATTTCAAATAAGGTTTGGGGTGATTTTTGGAAATAAGCAAAAATTGTGTTTAAAAAAAAAACAAAAAACAAAAAACAAAAAAGGGGTTTTGCTAAAATGCCAAACGAGCCCTTAATGTTTTTATTTTCCGTGTAACAAAACCGTGGGCTGCCTTTGTAAAACCCACATTTTTTTTTTTTTTTTGTTGTTGTTGTTGTTTGGCACTTAAACCACTTGAAGGAGAAAGAGAACCCGAGAGAGAGAGAGAGAGAGAGAGAAGCCGAGTGGAGGGAAGGTGCTGCCCTCGTCGGAACCTCATCGGAGTTGCTGCCGGATTTCTGGGACTTGGCCAGTGCAAGGTGAGTTCCTTGCTTGTTTGCCAAGATTTATGCTTTTCTCCTCTTTATAATCCCAAATCCTTGGAGTCTTGTTTTGATTATATGTTCAAAAAGTTTTTGAAAACTTGATCTATGGTTCTCGAAACCTTTTTTGAAGAAGGTTGAGTTTTTGGTAACCATATGTATGCCCGATTCCTTCATCTTCTTTGCATGTCTAGTTTGTGATGTTTAAAATATAAAGTTTGGACTTTGGGTTTCATGGGTTTTAAATCATTTATGTGTATACTTTTCTTCATTCTCTCCCCTTGTATTTTCGGATTAGGAAGAGTTTGGGTTTACATCCATGTTTACAATAAGAAATTTGGTGAATCAAAATATATGGGGTCTTACATGTGAGATTCGGTAACATTCATGGGTCTGA
>JAESVK010029896.1:0-13354 GCA_017140935.1 Hamamelis virginiana | reverse complement strand
AAAATATTGCTTGGCTTCAAATCACCATGAATGATCGATGTTCCGCTTTGGTGGTGAAGATATTCAATCGCACAAGCCACATCGATGGCTATATTTAACCTTTGAGTAAGGCTTAAATTCCCTCGGTGATGTTGATTTTCCTCGTCCGGATGCAACCACTCCTCTAAGCTTCCATTGGGCATGAACTCATAAATTAGAGCTTTAAAATCATTACCTTTGGTATCAATGCTTGAGCAAGTGGTGATGATTTTAATTAGATTTCGATGGCGAATGTGTCTCAATGCTTCACATTCAGCCATGAAGCTCTTGGACGCTCCTTTTTGTTGGAGGTTAAGCACCTTCACTGCCACTGTCATTCCATCTTCATTCAAAATTCCTTTATACACGGAGCCATAGCTTCCCTCACCAATCAGATTTGATGGTGAGAATGCATTGGTAGCTTGAAGGAGTTCTGTGTAAGAAACCATTCGAAATTGTTCATCCGTGGGTGACATAGTTGAAGGTTTCCTTCCAGATTTCCTTTTTCGAGAAAAAACAACAAAGAAGCATGCTACTAAGATGGAACATGATACAATTAATGGAATTACTACTTTAAGAGCAAGAAACCTGTCATTTTTCTTTCGGCCTTGAATTTTACAAGCACGCAGGCCCAATTCCCTAATCCCCCCGCAGAGTTTTTTGTTTCCAATAACTGAAACTGCACTTGCATTTCGAAAGACCCCTTCATGTGGTACTTCTCCTTCAAGGTTATTGAAAGATAAGTTCAAATTTTGTAAAAGAGTAAAATTCTGGAGGTATTTTGGAATTTTTCCAGACAAGTTGTTTCTTGAGAGATCAAGAATACCGAGGCTTTTTAACGTACTGAAGGAGGAAGAAATGCTTCCATCAAATAAGTTATCCCCCATTACAAGGCTCTCCAACATTAAACAGTTGGCAATT
This sequence comes from Hamamelis virginiana, assembly GCA_017140935.1. Taxonomy (NCBI): domain Eukaryota; kingdom Viridiplantae; phylum Streptophyta; class Magnoliopsida; order Saxifragales; family Hamamelidaceae; genus Hamamelis; species Hamamelis virginiana. Next base: position 12,415 of record JAESVK010029896.1, on the reverse strand, counting down.
GTACTTGGAATTTCTCCCTGTAATTTGTTATTAGAAACATCCAATTCCACAAGATGGCTCATGACACCAACCTGTGCGGGCAAGGGTCCTGTTAAAGAATTTTGAGATAAGTTTAATGAAAGCATTGAAGAAATGCTTACAACTTCTTTAGGAATGTCACCAGTGAGGTTGTTGTTGGACAGCCACAGTACGTCAAGGTGTTGACAATTTCCCAAGCTGGAAGGAATGTTGCCTTCTAAATTATTAACGTCCAGGGGCAATAGATTCAATTGACTGAGGTTTCCGAGTGAGGAAGGAAGTTTCCCTGAAATTTTATTGTAACGCAGGGAAAGTTTCACCAACTTTTCAAGTTTTCCAATACCTGCAGGAATTTCACCTGTGATAAAGTTTTTGGACATTCGCAAATACGTTAGACCGACCAGGTTTTCAATTCCTTGAGGAATGGTTCCTGATATCTTGTTCTCTCCCACCTCTAGAGCTTCAAGCTTTGTTGAGAAATTAGCAATGGAAGCTGGTAATTTTCCTCTGAAACTATTGAGTGCTATACTCAGCACACGGAGGTAGCTACAGTTAGTCAAATAAGTAAGGAAACCAAGACCTTCTAACTTATTGTTAGCAAATTCTAAACTATCTACACTCCCCAAGCTTCCGAGGTTTATTGGTATGGTTCCACTAAAGTGGTTCTCATTAAAACTGATTACTACAAGTCCCGAGGCATTTGGAAATGAACTGGGTATTAGCCCTGTAAATTGGTTGCCATCAAATATAAGCCATTCGAGTTTAGGAAGAGTGAAGCCAATATCTGATGGGATTGTTCCGCGCAGTTGGTTGGATGCCATACCTATATGACTAAGCGAAGAAAGATTGTAAAGAAGAGGAGGAATTGTCCCTGATAAATTATTTGCCCCGATTTGCAGGAATTGCAAATTTGAGAGTCTCCCAAGCTCTTCTGGAATGCTTCCTTGTAGTTTATTAAGTGCCATGTATAGACTGATGAGTGAAGAAGCATTTCCAAACCAGCGTGGGATACTTCCTGTGAGATTATTTTGATCAACTCTGAAAAAAAGGAGTTTCTTTGATAGATACATCAGCTCATCTGGGATTTTACCTACCAGACTATTGTAGCTCATATCGATGGTTTCGAGAGCCGAAAAGTGAGATAAATTCCTTGGGATCTCCCCTCCAAAAGCATTGTTGCTGAGGTTGAGATGTTGTAGTCGAAATAATCGCCCAATCTCTGAAGGAATCTCACCTCGGAACATGTTGTCATCAAGAGAGATCCACCTTAGGAAGGTGAGATTTCCTATGTGGGGAGGTATTGAACCAACCAGCTTTTGACTTGTTAAATTCAAGGCAGTGACTCTTCCAGGGTGCCGACGGCTGCATAAAACTCCACTCCACTCACAAAAATGGAGAGATTCATTCCATGAGCTCATAACTCCAAGTGAAGCTTGAGTACTTATCCGATCCTTGAAGGCAAGCAATGCAAGTTTATCGGTTTCATTTCTTGAGGGTGAGGAATTGGCAGTAGTAAAGGTTGGTGGATTTATGAATATTAAGACGAGGTTGGAAAGGAGGAAAATAGAGCAAACCAATCTCATTCTCATAAATACAGAGGAGGCAATTGGCAATTGCAGTAGAATATTGCAAGTGAAAAAAAAGAAAGGGATGATCGGGTTTGCAAAATGTGGTTTAGAGTGGTGTTATTTATTATGGAGGATGGGGCCTTCCAGCTACCAGTGCGTGGACTTTGGTTGCAAGACTTGGACTTTGTTGTCCATTGCATTAAAGCGGGGGCAGGGGTTGATTACGTTGCTCTATTGTAGATTATTAAAAGATAATTAAGATCAATTAAAAAGATAAGGGGGGCATGTCTATGTTAAATAATATAAATGATTTGGTCATTAACATTTAGCAAGCATATGAAGAGAGCAACGTAATCTCAAACAGAGCAAATTGAACTCTTTGGTTGCAACTATGCAGGGCTTTCAAAAGACTTGGGACTCGGTTGCCCCTTCTTCTTCAGCTTCTTCTTTGCTACCTTCTTTCATTGTCATCATTAATTTTTTATTAGTAAATTTAAATACACTCCTTCTCACAAGCCAATCAAACCGAGTAGATATTTTTTATCATTTTGAACTAGGCCTAAACTGCACGCAAGCACTTAAAATAGATGGATTTCAACTTTTTGGGACAGGGGAATCGTGGTGCGTGGAAGATTTTTGGACAGGGGCTGTAGACTTGTGGACTAGATCCAACACTGGCTAGCCGCCAGCCCGACCATTCGGGTCTTTGATTGCAACTTGCAAGACTTTTGGTTGCAACTCGCAAGACTTTTGGTTGCAACTTGCAAACCAATCTCATTTTCATAAATACAGAGGAGGCAATTGGCAATTGCAAGTGAAAAAAAGAAAGGGATGGGTGGCCAAAATGTGGTTTAGAGTGGTGTTATTTATTATGGAGGATGGGGCCTTCCAGGTAGCAGTGCGTGGATTTTGGTTGGAAGACTTGGACTTTGTTGTCCATTGCGTTAAAGCGGGGGCAGGGGTTGATTACGTTGCTCTATTAAAAGATAATTAAGATCAATCTCATTCTTATAACTTCGGAAATCCAAAAGAAAAGGAAGAGAGGGTGATTATCAATTTCAATCACCATTTTAGAAAAGACAAATACTAAGAGAAGATCTCTCAATACAAGTTTATGTTTAAGTTGGACAATAGCAAAATAGCAGTGCAACAATTTGCCAAATGAATCAAGGGAATATAGAAAAGGGATGATTGGGTTTGCAAAATGTTCTGTATACTTGAATATAGTACAAAGAGCTTCGGCAAGAATATCACTCATCTCAATAATAAAGATGATTTTAGTCTACTTAGGCCTTGTTTGAATGTTATGAAGAAATTGATTTATTTTATTATGTTTTACATATAATTTTGAGTATAAATCCACTTACTGTGATGATGGGGCAATTCAAGAAAATGGTTACCATGATCACAGATAGCAATTATGATTATAGTGCGCTCCATTCAAGACAATGAAATTCTAGCTACCTCTAAAGCAATGTAAATGTAAATTGAATGCACCTATATACCCAATTAATTTCTATGGGACAGGACAGCTGATTGCATCATATATTTGCATATTTCTATTGCATTATTCCCACCATATTGTGCATACTTTAGCCATTATATTTGTGAATATATATAGTTTTAATGGTTTTCATATTTTTGCCGTTTTATAGGTAAAGTGCCTTAAAGTGGATGCTTTTGCATGTAAAGAGAGAGCTCGGATTCAAGCCTTGGAAGTCATCAAAGGTCATGAGACTTATGTAACATACTTCTAGGTGTGTCTTGATGCCACATATCAAATTTCAAAGCTAAATGCCAAGTGGTTTGGGAGATATGGGCAAATGAAGTCATGAAGTACAAAAAGCGACCAATCTGGACATTTTGGTAAAACTGATTTTATCCGGATTGAATCAGACTATGAGACTACCATGGTTGAAAAGAAGACTTCTCAAGCTTTCCAACGATATAAAGAACGTCCAAATCCGACTCCGGACGAGAAAGATACATGCATTTGAAGTTGTAGCATTTTACCGAGCATTTCCTCACTATCTATAGTAGTATAAGAATTATAGGTAATGCTCCATGGGATTTGGCCCATCAAAATTCAGCAAGCCACTACTACCGATAGTTACACTTTCCAATTATCGGTAATTCTAATATGTAGCCAATCTCATTTTATCCGGAATTGCACCACTACCAATAATTCAATTTCGCATTATCGGTAATGGGATTTTACTTAGCCATTAAGCAAGCTTCACAAATGTCATTATCGATAGGTGCAAACATTTCTATCAATAGTTGTTGCCGACATTGGAAAAATTATGCTATTCTTGAATGCTTTTTGGGGGCATTTTGGTCATTTTCTCTTCAATGTATATATAAGCAATGTGAAGACTTTTAGGGGGCTCTTCTCTCTCACGTAATTAAATTCATTTTTTTTTTTTTTTAGCTAACTTAGCTTAGAAATTTAGCAAGTTCTATTCATTTTTTTAGTTTTGTTTTTTTTAGCTTAGATTTCTATTAGAATAGATTAGTTAGTTTTTAATTTATTTTTCATTGTAATTTCATTTTCTTGTATTTTCTTTGTATTAGAACAACTTTGTTTCAATTTTAGTTTATGTAATTTATTTTCATAGTTTCAATTTCTGATTCAAGTTCTTCAGTTAATTTACTTTTAATCTGCTAATTTTCAAGTCATGAGTAGCTAAATTCTAAACAGCTGGGATTGATGGGGAATGCTTGATTCATATATGAGGTACTAATTTCTCACACATATTCTAACTTGACAGATTTGGATATTCATACTAAACATAGTATTTGTTCATGATCCACAAGGAACTGCTAGCTTTTACCATCTGTTGACAGGATTTCCTGCCACAGGTAGTCCTTAGCACAGAAAGCGTTCCAAGTGTTTGTAAAAATGTCTCAAAGAGTGTTTATCATGAATATCCTATTTCTTGAACAGTTGGATAGTTTTTATTGTCAAATCTTCCATTCAGACCATTCTTCAATGTAATCTGGATCAGTATTAATTGTGAAAATTTAGAACCAAGGATGTGGACAAGTTGAACTCTAAATCCCAGCTCTTTTCTTTAATTGTTTTAATATTAATTAGTTTTTATGTGTTTAGTATAAACAACTTTCAAACCAAACCCCCATGATTTTTATTTTCTTTTTCTCGAATCTGAACAATTTTCAAAGGGATTTGTAATTTTTCTCGACTGCCTATCCCTGTGGATATGACCATGGGTACTCCCATGAATTACTATGCTTGCAACAGATAGATCCTACGCTTGGGATTGAACTGCACTTTATACACGCAAGCAACAGCCTATCAGGTCCTTATTGAATTTGATTTCTTGAGTTAGCCAAAATGATTCAACAGTACTATTTGTCCAAATCTTCAATGGCAGTAATAAAATAATTAAAAGTTGGTTGATTTCCTCGAAATTTTCTGTCTTGAAATTCCCATGTTGTAGTTGAGTCTTTAATTTGCAGCTCATCACGTACTACCGGCCAACTTGGGTGAAAGAGCTATCATTGGGCCTTGTAGTCTTGTAGACTAAAACGCTGACCAGCCCCACCATCCAGGACTTTGGTTGCAACTTGCAACTCACGAGTCTTTCAAAGACTTGGGACTTGGTTGCCCATTTTGTAATATATCTAGCTTCTTTCGTTATCAGTAATGACCTAAACCTCATGCAATACGCATTTATGCTCGTAGGACCTACTTATGAGAAAGAATAAAGAGTGAGAGACAGTTAATATTATGAATTTTTGAACACTTGTGTGATAGTCTGAAAAATGTGTGAACCTCAGAACTTGGAAAACAAAACAAGCTAGAGAGAGAGGGGGACAATTTCACAATTTGAGAAAAAAGTTGGAAAAATTTTCTCAATGGACTCATGTTTTTCAAATATTTCCTCAATGGGCCCATGTATTAGTTATGGGTGATTCTATTGCCACCCACCCATATTGCTAGTGACACACACCAATTAATAATTTTTTTTATTACTATTATACCCACATGTAAATTTACTATTAAGGGTAATATTAGATAAATAAAATAAAATAAAATAAATCATACTCCCTCCGTCTCATAAAAATAGGCATCTTTCAAAAAGCATGCATATTAAGAAAACTCATTATTACATTGATTTGTGATCTTTTTTACATTGTTTTTCCTAAACTACCATTCTTTTACAATTGCATATGTAGTCATGTCAAGGCATTCTTGGAATAATAAGGGGTAAAATGGGAAAGCTAAAGGAAATATAATTTGATTTTTCAAAGTGGACTATCATTTTAGGACTGCCCAAAAAAGAAGCTTATATTTTAGGGTTGGTTGAGTTGGGGTTAGTTTGGGTATTATAGAGGGGCAAAAATTATAGTTTAAAGTTTTATTCGTGGGTGTAGATAGCAAGTGAGTGCTACTAACAATATGGGTGAGTGACAATAGAATCACCCATTAGTTATGGGTGGGGCTATTTACAAACACACCTTTTTATTGAAGGCAGCCCATATAAAATATTCATTGGGTCTATTATACCATTTTCTAAGTACAACCCAATAATTTTTAAGGCAACCCATTGGCTCATTTATTTATACAAAACAAAAGTTTTAAAACATTATAAATGCCCCAATTCTAAATACTAGACACAAGTTCTATTTGGCTATTTGCAACCCATTACCCCATTAATTGAATTACAAACAAAAAAACAAAAAAATGTGACCAATAGAATTCAATTGAACCAAAAACTGTTCTAAACCTGATCTCTTGATCTTGATCTTCATCTTGGACCTTCTACTACACGATCTCTTGATCATCGTCTTCTCGTCTACCATGGAAGAGTATCTTAAAGAGGTTAGTTTGAAGTAATTTGTACACACCATAAACACTTTCGTTTTAGGTTTGTTTGTATATTATTGATGAACATTATATTTGGAATAAATTTGCTTCGAAACATGAAAAATAGCGTTTTATAACCATTATGGTATGATGGTGTTATGAAAAAAAACCATTGTTTCAAAAAAAAAAAAAAAACCTATTTCGAACGGAAAAATTAAAAAAAAAAAAAAATAAAAAACTTTGTTCGTATTCACAATTCCAAAAAATCGAATGCAATTTGCAGTCTTCCCAAAGCTAATGCCGAATATGTAATTGCCGAATAGTAAACCTACATATTCGGCAATAGCTTTGGGAAAACTGCAAACTACATTCGATTTTTTGGAATGGAATATAGTGTTTCATATTCGGTATTAACATACCGAACACTAAAGCTTCATATTCGGATGTACCAGTCCAAATGTGAACATGAATACATTTTTTTTTTTCAATTTTTCGATCGAAACTGAGTTTTTTTTTTCGTAACACCATCATACCATAATAGTTATGAAACGCTACTTTTCATGTTTTGAATCAAGTTTATTCCAAATATAATGTTTACCAATAATATATACAAACAAACCTAAAATGAAAGTGTTGGGGGTAATATGTTTTAGGTTTAGTGTTGGGGGTAATGTGGTGTTGGGGGTAATATGGTCATTTTATAAATGTTGTTATATTATGGGTTGCTTATAGTATTTCTGTTATGTAATGGGTTGTATATAGTAAAGGGTATTTTCATCCAAAAAATTACTCATAGATCCATTGAGATAAATAGCTAATACAAGGGTTCATTGAGGGAATATTTAGAAAACATGGGTCATTGAAAGTTTTTTCCAAAAAAGTATTAAGAGGTGGTGAATGTAACTCATGTAACTATACAAAAAATACTCCTTTTGAGTGCTTCCAACCCAACAAAACCGAGTAAGATATTTTATGAGCTTAGCTCAAAGAGCACGCAATATTTAAATTAATTTGAACTATATTAATTATCTAACAAATCAACCTAGTTGGACGAGCTTCGAAATGGACTGACCTGAAATCGAACAGGATTAATTTGCTTTCTTCTACAACCTAGAGCCAACTAGCTGGTAAAGACATTGATATTACAATTTTGTCATCACGAAAGAAAATAAATATATGAATTGTCAACTATTTAAATTGTCCTCCAACATAGTGGTGACCCTCCACAAATGCATGACAATTTGACATGATGTGCCATTTTCGTAATGACTGTTGGGAGCGGAAATCCCTTGAACTCATGATAGTGCATATAGATTATGCCAAAAAAAAATTTAATCCGAATCCTTTATTACATGAAGAAAAGAATCCATACCTTTGAGATCTATCTGGATTGTTCTCATTGAATCACGAACTGTAGAAATCTGCTCGAGCTCTTCAAGCCTTCTACCGTATTCCTCCTTTGCCAGAACGTGAAGAGAGAGTGGCTCTCTTTGTGCTCTCCTTGTTAGGCAGCTGCCTCTAGGGTTTAGAAAATAATATTTCGTCTAACCTAGAGGCTGCCAAACGTGGCATATATATAGGCTATGGTAGGGACTTAAAAGCAAATAAGTTTCGGGCTCCCAATATAAATATTAATTATAATTCATTTCACTAAAGAATTATAATTGCACTCCCTTGCTTATTCGAAATTATATTTCGAGCTCTTCGTTATTAAATACTTATTAATCTCTCCACGTTAAGATTACAGATACCCGTTGATTAAATTAAATTATTGACAATTTTATTTAATCAACATCTGTTAATCTCCTTGAGACCTTCCACTTAACTTATTTCATATGTCGGATACAAAATCCACCTGCAGGGTTTGACATAATCAAAACTTATAAGCATCCTCAAGGGGGTATCATCAATCCATATTGCAGGACGTGGATTCCGTTAATAATTAATATACACCATACACTTAATATCGTTACCCAACTCACCGAGTTTTTTGACCCATAAAAGATCTCACTCTATATTAATCAAAACAACAAATACTAAGTGTATGTGCATATTAAATATTTCGGGATTAAGAGCATAAGCATTCATAATAACCATGAGGTATTAATTGTTTAATATGTCAGTATAAAAATAATTACCCCAAGACAGTCCCGTTCAATACACACAAGTGTACTAGCACAAGAAGTCGGAACTAAACCGTTCCCCATGGTCAAGACAGACCTACTGAAATCTTGTACTACAATCTTACCGATGGTGTGTCCAACTCCATCTCAGACTGTGAACAATAAGCTTATATTCTACAAGAACTGATGATCTGATCTTCTGTGTGTTAGCCGAACTCTACATCCCAGATTATCTACTATTCAGAATAAAAGACACACATGCATAACATTAGATATATAATATAATGCAAACATTAGCTCATACAGATTCTCATTAAAATGGAAATACTAGAATTTATTAATAAATAAATATCAAGGTCCGATACATAAAAGAATGGCTTTTAGTATATAACCCTAACAATGACATGAAGATATTTGCATGCCATGGACTGGCATTACTTCTTGAATTGATGCAGAACTAACAATCTCACCCCTAGGGGTGAAGGAGCCATTAATTCTGGACTTCGGCTACAAGACTTCAAAAAAAGAAAAAGAAAAAGAAAAAAAAAAAGACTTGGACTGAAAAAGGGTTGCCTTTTTGTCGATGTCTTCTACATTTTCTTCTTTCATTGTCATTCTTACTATCTAGAAACAACTTAAACCTCACGCAATATTCAAGACGAGTAAGAATGTGGAAGAAAAGCTGGAGTTTATATTATATGAGTTTGTGGGTACTTACAACGTAGTCATACTCAAATTGGAAAATAAAAAAAGAAAAAAAATAGAGAGAAAAAAATGTAAATTATAGAAATTACCATTAATGTTTGGGTCAGGTTCTACTTTAGTCACGATATATATTGTATGTAGAGAAAATCACAAACCACGATAGCAAAGAAAATAAAATAAAGTAAAAATTACAAGCGCACACAAGACAAGATTTACGTTGTTTGGTAAGCTTAATTGCCTACGTCCACAATGGTAGAGAGATTCTCTATAGTAAAATGTGAAAAACCAGGGTTACAAGTATTTCTCTCAACTCTCCTCTTGCTCTTTAACACAGAACAAAAAAATCCCACAAATCCGTATACGAGTTACCCTAAAATAATTTGGGCTAGGGCTCGCTACCCCCGACACCCTAGCCCACTCACAGTGCAGCACTGGGCCTCGTTAAAAGGGGGCAGGCTTCGTGTAATCCACATTGTATCAATACAAAATACAAGGCACATGCACAAGACTATAAATTGAGTCAAAATAGTCCCTAAGGTATTGTTCTATTTTACTTTAGTCTCTATACTATAAAAATGCGTTAAAATGATTCTTAAAGTATATTGATTGGTTTCTCTTTAGTTTTCTACTATAAAATGATTCCTAAAATATTTGTTGGTAAATTAGTAGACAGAATATGCATAATTAATTACAGGAAGGTACATAATTAGTGCACAAAATATTATGATTTTGATTATTCACCAATATATAAGGATATTTTAGGCATTTTGAATATAATTAATGCACATAAATGGTGCAAGTATTCTATTTTTCTTGATAGTGGAAATGAAACTACTCTGTAATACTTTATGGATCATTTTGACGTGTTTTATAATATAAGGACTAAAGTAAAATCGAACAATACTTTTGGGACCATTTTGATGCATTTTATTGTACAATGACCAAAATGAAATAGATCAATACTTTATGGACCATTTTAACACGTTTATAGTCTACCGACCAGGGGCGAAGCCAGGAATTCAAGTGAGGGGAGGCGAACTTTAATTAGTCGTTCATAATTTATCCAATTCAAAAAATCAAGAACATTTTTGTTCATTTATTTTTTAGATTGAGGTAAAAAAAATTGCAAAAATTATATTTCATTGATATTTGATAAACCATATTTAAATTCTTTATATTAACAATTATCCTCAACGGGCCCCATCTTTTGAAAGCATTGTATGATGGCTTCATTATCAACACTATTAAATTCTCATCTCTTAATAAACACAATCAAGTTATCATTTATGAATTGATCGATATCCCATTTTGTTACGCAATCGATTCTCCTATGTTGCTCATTGCCATAGGTGTTTAGCAATGGGATTTGGATTTGCTGTTGATAAATGCTAGATCAACACTCATGTTGACCCATCTAGTGTGGTAAAGCCTACACTAAGAAGTAACAATTCGTAGAAAAACCTTATATCAGAGCCAATTTTAGAAATAACAAAACTACAGAAATACTAATAGACCTTCATGTGGTCAATTGCAAAATAAATTTTGAAAATCCGACCATTGAAGTAGAAACCCCTCTTATGTATGTCAAGCCTATAAAAAATCACAGTGATTCAACAATCAGTTTCTGAAAAAAACTGATCATGAAAAAATGATGATATTTTGAAGAACAAATTATAATCACATTTTTTCACAATGACAATTTTTAAAAAAATGATTGTTGGATCACCATTATTATTCCTCAAAAAGTGATTCAAAAATATAGAATTATTGCTCAAAAAGCTTTGTCCTTTAGTACTCAAAGCAAGACAAATAAAAGAAGACCTTTAGATCCCCTCAAATTATTATATTGAGGCATCCTAACAGTTGATCAATAGGTGTTGATCTAACCTTAGATCAAGAGCAAATCCAAATTCCCGCTAACATGCAGGTAGTCAAGCCTCACAGAGATTGCGTGAAAAGATGAAAAAGGGGTTGAAACATGAATTAGGGTGGGTTTTTGCCTTTTATAGGGAAGGTAAAGCATAAGAGGGTTAAAAAAAAATCAAGAGATGAGGGGAGGCATGATTAAATTTGTTAAAAACATATAAGATATAATTAATTTTAAAAAAAAATTCAGGGGTGGCACTCAACCCTTAACAACTTCGCCTCTGCTAACGAATAAAGTGAAACCTGACCCAAATATCAAGGATATTTTCGATCTGTAATATGTCCAAAAACATGTTTCATATATAGAGGCGTTAGTGATTTTTCCCACTGTCACGTCTATCATCTTTTCTTTAGAATCGATTGCAATGACCAATGCGGCATCATAACATAAGCACAAATGCGGCTACTTGTTGACATAACATGGCCTTGGAACTGATATGCAATGGAAATTACAATGACTGATTTTTCAATTCTCCACAAAACAGCTACCGTCTATCAACCTGTCACAAAGGTAGTGCCATGGAAATACACATTCAGAATTTCACCATCACAAAGAACGAATGCTCGAGATAGAGAGAAAACTCTCTTACAAAATGTTTTATTAATCAAAAACTAAGTCTGCCATAATGGCCACATGCATACTCAGAGAGAAAATAAACATATATGGAAACTGCAATATGAATGAAAGAGGTAATAATTAAAGCATAACTATAGAAAAGGAAAATTAACAAAAAAATGAAAAGTTGCAATCTAAGACCAAAATTTAATAACTAAAATCTAATAGGTCACTCCAGTGTACACTGTTCCTGAATCGGATTTCAGATTTCTATAGGAAAATTTTTTAACAAGAGAAAACTTATGAAAAATAGCTAAAAGCATGTTTTTGAAGGCCGAAACCAAGGAATTTGGCCAAAAAGCAACATATATCGCAGGCAATGAGTATTGATTGTCTCAGAGTTTTCAATCAACCTATTAATTTTCACACAAGTCCGCTGCTGGGGTATCCCATTCCGTCTGGTCCTTCTTTTTTTTTTAATTTTATTTCGAGAGTGCCCTTGCTGCCCATTTTTTGTTTGAGCTTCCTGTTATGTGGGTGTCTTGAATTAAAACCCGTTTGCGACGCTCGACCAAACCCGATTTGGACATGTGGTTCGACCCGACCCACTTATGTTAATTAGGGCTTCGGTATATAAGGGTTTTTTAGAAGGGTTTCTTTTGCACGGATTAGGTTTTGTATTCGCTTG
>JAESVK010029889.1:8349-27807 GCA_017140935.1 Hamamelis virginiana | reverse complement strand
CTCTTCCGCTGCGCATCCATGTCTGTGGTTTTCACAGAACCTTTCAGACACCTACAAGTTATCATCAAGTGGAAGTGACTCGATCCCCTCACAATCATGGATGAAAGGACAATCTTCAAAGCCCTAGTTTGGTAAAGGTGGAGTTGTCGGTTCAATTAGATATATCGCCTCGACTTTATAAGTATGCACTTCGAGACACAGAACCGCCTGCTCGAACATATTTATCATGGCACCAGCATCAAGGTCTTCAACCCAATCCTTTTCTTTCTTACGGGTCTCACTAGTAACAATATCATCATCCACTGAAGCAGTAAGAGAGCACCATTCATCACCAAAGAAAATCTCAAACCAGGTACACTGATCTTCTGATCCTCAAGGTAGCACGGTTCAGGGAAACCACAATATGGAAAGTCATCACCCTCCTTGATGAAAGCCCCATTCAAAGTTGGCCTATACGATTCAAGGGTTGAGTCAAGGGTTCGTCCTTTTGCCCTCGCGGAGTCTTTCTCTTTCTTCCTCTGAGCCATTATCTTCTTATCTTCCTTAGTAGGTTTGTAGCCTAACCCATAAGGATAGATAGTAGAGGGGTACTTCACAGTATTAGAAATGCCTTGCAATCTTCGGCCCAATCCCATCCCAGGGAAAAATCCCATTCCTTTCATGATCTGTCCTACATGCAAATTCCCATGAGGATTATAATCGAGAGGTATCAACTCTTTCTGCTCGGGATCTCCTTTAATAGCTTGTACATACTCAAACCCTGACAATAATACTTCTGACGGTTCCTGATTAATTTCACAAATCGGCACTCGCACACTTCGATTTATCTCCATATCCCCCTTCAAAGTGACAACTGACCCTTTGTAAGGAAACTTGATTTTCTGGTAAAGTGACGACGGCACTGCCCCGGTCGAATGAATCCACGGTCTTCCCAAAAGAAGATTAAAACTGGCTGGCACATCTAGGATCTGAATGTCAACCTTGAATTGTACTGGCCCAATAACAACCGGAAGAGTCACCATTCCCACAACTTCTCTACTAGTATTGTCATAAGCCCTAACGGTCTGTCCTGATGGTAAGAACTCAAATGGTTCGATCCCCAATGTAGTAGTAGTACTGAGCGGACATACATTCAATGCTGACTCGTTATCAACCAAGACTGAAGGAACTCTCTTTCCCAAAATATCCACTGTGATGTACAGAGCTTGCAGATGATTACTCCCACTCTTGGGTAAGTCAGATTCAGTAAATGAGATGGACGGTCCATGATGAACCGGATTTACCAAACTTACCAAACCCTCAGGGGACGTATCAATAGGAACCTACACTTGATTCAACAACCAAAGCACTGTTTGCCTGTGTTTCTGTGAAGCCATGAGCAATCCCAAATGGTAATGTTAGCCTGTGTTCTCTTCAACTATTTCAGTATCTCTTCCTCTTCTTCTATGACATCTGATTGCTGACCCTTCTCTAATTCTCCTAACGGATTACTGGCTTCCAAATGAGCTGGCTTGAAATGGCGTCCGCCTCGAGTCAGATGGTCTACTTCCTCATCACTAGCCCACAAATTCTTTATTGTCTCAGGTGTGCTCATGAGATCCTCCCACTCAATCATACCGATCAAATCTCTACCTTTCCCGGTGATCTTCGCGACTGAAGAGGTTCTATTCTCAAACTGTTCCTGCATGATATCCTGACTCGACTTTTCGGGTGAAGAAGGAATAACTGGTTCAATTTCTGCAGGCAAATCATCCCACCCCGTAGGAATGATAGGTTCATCAGAAATCTTCCTCGATAAATAAAGCACATAATAATCAAACTTGCCGCTCGACTCTCCTAACAATCCGACCTCTGGGTCTCCAGCTAGATACATCTCCTTTAATTGACGTTGGGAACACCCACTTCTAGGAACTTCTTCAAGAACTTCAGGTTGCTCAGGTTCTTCATACTGATACAATTCTCCATCATCAAGTAAATCCTGAACCGGTTTCCCTAAGACCCTGCAATTTTCTGTGTCATGCCCGAAGATGTTGTGGTACTGGCAAAAAGGATTATGGAAGCAGGGTATGAGTGGGGTAATGAGGCCTTGGGACCGAGCTTGGTAAAAGGCTTTAGTTAAGGTAGTTTTGAGTGGGACATATGGGCGGATTGGGTGACGAATTTTTGGGTTGTCGAGGCCCAGGGCATTGATTTGAGCTGGCAGTGGTACGGCATGGGTTGGGAGAGGATTACTGGTGACATTTGGTTGACTAGGAGGGTTTGGTGGGGCTATAACTTTCTTGTTAATGAGGTCTTGGATTTCATGGCGAAGACGCATGCATTGGTTGGTGTGATGGCCTTTGGATTGGTGGAATTGACAATACTCATTTTCTTTAAAGTTTCTGGGTAATGGATCTGGAAGAGGTTGGGGTTCCAAAGGGGTAAGGAGACCACGTGCCTTCAATTTCTCAAGGACACGTTCCTGGGACATGTATAGATTGGTGAACTGGCGGGCTGGCTCTCTAGTTTGGAATGGACGGTTTGATTGGGTAGCTTGAATAGGTTGGGTGATGGCATTGACTTCAGGGTTGGGTTTACGGTTGAGAGGTGGTTGGCGGTTTCTGAAGGGTTCTTCGGCCTTGAGAGCCCCATTAACCAGAGCATCTTCAACTTGAGTACCAGCAATAACAAGGGCCTTGAAATTAGGGAAATACTGTGAGAATAGATACTTGTTGTAAATGGGCAAGAGGCTCTTCAGTACCATCTGCACCTGCTCATCATTTGTAGGTCTGTGGGTCATTTGCGAAGCTTTCGCCCTCCATCTAGAAATAAAAGCAGAGAAACTCTCCCTCGGTTCCTGCTTAGTAGTCTCAAGATCCCTACGAGTCACATCAATCTCAGTGTTGTACTTGTAATGATTAGTGAATACATTGCAAACATCCTCCCATGTCTTCAACTTAGTCTCATCTAAGGATAAAAACCACTTCAAGGCTGACCCTTTCAGTGATTCATGAAACATCTGAGCCAACAGCTCATCATCGGCTTCACGAGATTGCATCACCCTCACATACATCTTCAAATGGGTTTTAGGGCAACCCATCCCATCAAACTTCTCTAGCTCAGGTATCTTAAAACTGAACGGCATACGGGCCTTGGGGAACAGTGAATAAAATGTCACATCAACCATGTCATCAGACCGACGCATCCCCTTCAGGGCTTTCTCTAAGGCTTCAACCTTACTTAATAACAAAATCGGGTCCCCAGAGAGCTACCTAGATCCATTGGGCTCGCCATCCAGATTGATGGGCTTAGACTTGACACCTAACTGGGCCTTGGCACTGTCATCAACTTGGGCCGGGATAGGTGGATCAGAGGTACTCTTCAGGTTCTCTAAGTGGGCCTCCCTAACCTGATCTGTATTGGTCTGTTTATCTTGGGACATTTTCTTAATCTGTTCAGTCTCACGGGCCAGGGCATCAATCCGGTCCATGATACATTCAACACCATAGCAGTGGTACTGGATTCTCCGTCAGCCATTGAGGATACACTCGGGGGTTCAACACTAAAAAGGCGCCCTCTAGAATCACGACGCCAAGCCAGAATTCTACACCATGAAATGAGATTTTTTTAGAAAAAATGGACGAGTCCAAGATGCTCAAAACCTATTGACAGACTATCAAAGAGGTGCTATCCAAACAGAAAAAAAGAGAAAGGAGAAAACCGTCCTATCATAATTCCAACTCACTTCCCTACTTCACAAGGGCACTTCCTTAGAAATTAGAAAATAAATCAAAATCACCAATAGGGGAATAAAACATGATCAGCCAATCAAGGCTCAAAGAGCAACACCAATGACCAGTCCTTCATTGTTGGGACACTTTCCTTCGAATCGAAGGTCTTAGTCAAAACAAGCCAAAATAACCTAATCACAGAAAATGGTATGTACCTTTAGAATATTCTCTTCCATCCTCAAAATAGTCCTTTCGTTCTAAGGACCAAAATCCTTAAAATAAAGGGCCTATATTAAAAATATCAAAGTTTATCCAAGGGTAATATATCCCTAAGTTCTAGCATTCACAAACAAGGCTCACATCAAATTGGGACAATTTCGGCAGCATAACGACGCAATTATGTGCTAAAAGAAATTTGGCAGCATAACGGCGTAGGTATGTGTCAAGGGAAAATTTCGACAGCATAACGGTACAGTTAAATACCAAAAGGAATTTCGGCAGCATAACAGTACCATTGTGTGTTGAAATTTCGGCAGCATAACAGGTTTGTGCAAACACTGGAGGGTAGAGTGTCCTACTTGGCTGTCTACATGGACTAAAGCAAAAGGTGGGTTCAAAGGTTCCTATTGAAGACCGATCCATATACCTAACCACATGTGACACATAGCGTGCCGCGTGGGTCAAACAGTACTGATTGGTCTTTGATATACCCCAAAGGGTACTTGACAATAGGTTGATGGTTTCGTCATGATTGCCCTAGTGTCGAGTGGAGACAGGGATCAGGACTAGACCATCGTTTGGCAAGGCAACATCGTCCTATCACACAATGACATGCAGCTAATATAACTAAAATGATATGCAATCACACAAATGCAAGTGGTTGATTTTAATTAATTTAAGAAATTAAATAGCCCAATTAAATCAATGAAGTTTAGCCATTGATATCCCCAGTGGAGTCGCCAGTTCTGTGGACCAGCCACCTGACGGGGCGTGAGGATCCACATCATCACCGGGCGATGTGATTAGGGATTTTTAGAAAACAAACAAAGGAGTCGCCACCTTATTTTTAAGGAATAAGGAAACCATGAAAAATGTTTTATTTTAAATAAAACCAAACAAAACTCCATTTTCAATGAAAAGATAGTATTCGAACCAGAGATGGATCCGGGGGCTATGTTACGACGTGGGAAGGTTCCAAGCTTTCGCTTGTAGGCACCCACCTCGCCCTAATTAAAGGACTTCTAATTTATTTGGGCTATTTATATTTCTTATTACAAGCAATCCTAAATAATCTAAATCAACCAATAAAGTAGTGATATAAATGCAATAATCTATATTAGTTATATTAACAATAAAGAAAATATACAAACAAACCCTAAGAACCTAGAATACCCTACGGGCATCCTAGGGCGGACTTGAGCCCTATTAGCGCCTACGTAACTTACTAGTATCACCTAGCAAGTATCAAAGTCCACATAGTTCGACTACCCTATGACTCTCCTATTGTAATCGATCACATCATCAAAGGTATTCAACCTAATTCAAGACTCTAACTTCGAGAGTTCTTATTTATTTAAAATCATTTATTCAAATTCATTTCAAATTAAAAGGCTTTCATAAAATCCAAATATTCTAAACAATTCTTATCTTTAGAATTCAATTCCAATTGAAAATCTTTTTCAAAGATATTTCAAGAAAACAAATCATAGCGGGAGGAATCTCATTCCAAGGTAAAAATCTTAAAACACTTCAAATTCTTTTGAAAATCATTTAATAATCAAATCATTCATAAAATCATGTTTATTTCATAAACATTATATCAAAATCTTTTTTAGAAAATCACTCGAAGATAGACACTTAAATCAATTGAAACACTCAAATCTGATAACAGTCTTTACAACAAAGGACAGTCCTAGGGAAGGTCAAGTGACCTTCCTAAGCCTAGGGTCTCTAACTAGCCCGAAAGTTTGTCTAAAACCCTAAAATCCTAATGCCAATGCATGCTGGAATTTTAAATAAATTAAACAAATATACATCCAAATCAATTCTACAATGCATGAAAATGCTCCTAAATGCATACTAATTATACTATGTGAACCTAGGCATATTTCTACATTTGATTTGATCCTAAAATAATTTTTAGAAGCGATTTAAGGACATAAACAAACCCGGACAGATTTGAGTATGAACTTTAAACCACTCTAAAAACTATGAAAACAAAGAATAAAAAATGTGAAGATGGCCTAGCATGCTCTCTACATGAATATACTATGAAAATGCTATAAGATTCATGCAAGAATATGGCTTAATATGTTAATTAAACCACTTTAAAACATATATTCAAATCTGGACAGATTTGAATACATGTTTAAAGTAGCCTAAAAAACACTATTAATCCATGAAAAATGACAAATAAACACCCTAGCATACAATCTAACATGCTCTACTAAATTACCATGCAAAACGTATAAAAAACTAACAACAAACATGCTTTAAACAATTATTTTACACACAAACCTTCGCACGCTCCCTCGTACACAATTTATATATTCAATCCATCAAATCCATATCAAGTGTTCAAATAATCATAAAAAGCATAAAAATTGACTCACGACTCATCACATATCAAGAATAATCCATCAACATATTCACATAACAATTAATATCATATGGTTATCAAATGAACACCACAAGATTCCAATAATTATGTAACATATCAACACTTACTCTAGGCTTGCTCGCATACATAAAATAACAACAAAAGACTCATCCTAAACATAAAATCATAACAAAAACTAACCCTGACATGCTTACTCACATAAAATCATAGCAATACTAACCCTAATCATGCATACTCACATAGAATCATAATGAAACTAACCCTAAACATGCTTACTCACATAAAATCATAGCAATACTAATCCTAACCATGCATACTCACATAGAATCATAATGAAACTAACCCTAAACATGCTTACTCACATAAAATCATAGCAATACTAACCCTAATCATGCATACTCACATAGAATCATAAAAAAGCTAACCCTAATCATGCATACTCACATAAAATCACAACGAAGCTAACCCTAATCATGCATACTCTTACAAAATCATAACAAAGCTAACCCTAATCATGCATATTCACATAAAATCATAGCAATACTAACCCTAATCATGCATACTCACATAAAATCATAAAAAAGCTAATCCTAGTCATGCATACTAACATAAATAAGAAAAAGAAAGAAACCTATTCTAACATGCATAATAAACTCATACAAAATAGAAGTTAGTTCATCTTACACAAAGATGAACTAAGTTCTACTATCACACGGACGATTTACATGAATATCAATTTAAAACAATGTTTGTATGGAAGATTTACCTCTCTTCTTTCTTCTTTGCAAACCTCCTTCAAGTTCCCTTACTTTGAATCCTCCTCCTCTCCCTCAAGAGATGAACCCAGATCTGTAGCCTCCTTCTCTAACCCTAGAATCCTTTAAACCTTGTGAACCTCTTTGAACCTCCCTAACCTAACTCTATCAAAGCATACTTATAGAGTTAGGGTAAATGACCATAGATGGTTGGGATTAATCCATCTAAAAATGATCCTAAGGCTTAGAATCACTCACGCTAGGGTTTTCCAGCTGAAAACCCTTCGAATTATATTCAAAAAATCGAACCAAATCGGCCAAAATGGGTGGGAAACTTCCAAAATTGCAAAATATGGTCGAACATCCTGGTGACCATCCAAGGCTGGATGGTTGGCCGTCCTGGGCTGGATGGTTGGCCGTCCTAGCTAGGACGGTCACCTTGTGAACTTTCCCCAATTTCTCCCATTTTCAATGAGATTTCGTATTTTGGCCATATTTTGGTCAATTCTCATCCAAATTCGATGATCCAGGTATCAAAAAGACCGTGTTTTGATCCTCCACATTTTTAGAAGGTTTTTGGGGCAAAACTACTTGACCATGTTTAAGGGTTTTAGCAAAAAGCTAGCCAATTGACCCGGTTGTGTCAAAATTGGTCATATGACCATTCTTTGTTTTATAAAATTGATCAATTAGGCTTGAACCACTTCTAAAAACATGGTTTTAATATGAAATTGGTACTTGAAAACATGTTTTGAAAATCTTTAATTTTGGTGAAAATGACCAATTCACGGTCGATTTGAATAAAATCCTAATTCAGCTCATTCTTACCCGTGGGATCGATTTTGGGCGAATCTATCCCAACCATTCAAAGGTTCAATTAGAACTCCATCTTCACTCCATACATCCATATAAATTCATTGAAACAATCCGTTTCGAATTCGGAGGTCATTCGGAAATTATACGAGAAAAAGAACGAAAATGCCCCTCAAGTCGCAAAAACCCTAATTAACTATTGAGCTATCATCAAAATGTCATAAAAATTTACAGGGATGTTCTAAAACACCTCAAAATTCAAATGCAATACAAATGGATTGATTCCAATCCAAATGTACACATGAAATAATGAATTGTCATTTTCCTCAGAAAAATGGCAATTTGGGTAATTTGGTCTTTACAAGGCCAATTCTTCACCAAATAATCCACTCTTCGAGTTGATCATTTGCATAAATATATGATTGAAATAATTGGTAAAAATGGGGTGTCCACACCGCCCCATTGACATCCCTAGGTATTCCTAGTGTTTCTTTGGCTCAGACAGGTAATGAACCTAATGCTTTATCTTGTTGTCTAAATTCATCCGTTCCTTGGATCCTTGATTCAAGAGCCTCTGACCACATGACTAGTTCTTCACATTTATTTGAATCTTATTCACTCTGTTCTGGAAATGAAAAGGTTAGAATTGCAGACGGTAGTTTTTCATCTATTGCAGGTAAAGGCTTAATAAAAATCTCAGAAAGAAAAAATCTTAAATCTGTTCTTCATATCCCTAAACTTACCTGCAATCTCTTGTCAGTAAGCAAATTATCCAAAGATTCTAATTGTTGTGTTACTTTCTTTGAATCTCATTGTACTTTTCAGGACCAGAGCTCGGGGAGGACGATTGGCAGTGCTAGGATGATAAATGGCCTCTACTATTTTGATGATAATCTATCTAGTAATAAAAAAGCTCAAGGCTTTAGTAGTATCAGTTCTATCTCTGTTCGTGAACAAATAATGGTTTGGCATTGCAGATTAGGCCATCCTAGTTTTTCTTATCTAAAACATCTATTTCCATCATTGTTTAAAAATGTAGACTTTGCATCTTTTCAATGTGAAAGTTGTTTTTTGTCTAAAAGTCATCGTGCAACTTATCTTCCTAAACCTTATCATTCATCCAAACCATTCTATTTATTCCATAGTGATGTGTGGGGACCTTCAAAGGTTACTACTATGACTGGAAAAATGTGGTTTGTGACATTTATAGACAACCATACTCGTCTTTGTTGGATTTATCTAATGAGTGAGAAGCTTGAAGTTGAAAAATTATTCAAAGATTTTACAATATGATTGAAAATCAATTTCAAACAAAAATTAGTATAATTTGATATGACAATGGAAAGGAGTATTTTAATAAAGTTTTGAAAACCTTTTTACAAGAAAAAGGTATTTCTCATCAGTCTTCATGTCGTGATACCCCTCAACAAAATGGAATAGCCGAAAGAAAAAATAAACATTTGCTTGAAGTCGCCCATGCTATAATGTTTTATATGAATATTCCAAAATATTTATGGGGAGATGCTATTTTGACTGCATCCTATTTGATCAACCGGATGCCTACACGGGTTCTACAGTATATCACTCCATTAGATTGCTTAAAAAAAGAATTTCCAGCATCTAGAATTAATTCAGAAGTACCTTTAAAAATTTTTGGTTGCACAGTTTTCGTTCCCATACCAAATAACTCTCGGTCCAAATTAGATCCAAGAGCTGACAAATTTGTCTTTTTAGGATATACTCCAAACCAAAAAGGGTATAAATGTTTTAATCCTCAAACCAAAAAATTTCATATTACTATGGATGTCTCTTTTTTGGAAAATACTCCATTCTTTACCAAAAATTTTCTTCAGGGGAAGATAATAGGTGAAGAAGATAATTTTTGGGAAAAATCTGTACATTTACCCAATACAATTGTTGACTCTCCACAAATCAATGAGTTTTTTTAGGAAAAAGAAAACATCATTCAAAATACTGGTATTGGCATAATCGATTTTCTACCAACAGAGAAGGAAATACTACAAAAGGATATACTTAATCCAAATTCTGAGCTTTTGGTTTACACTAGAAAGAGGATCCCTGAAAGAAATAAAGACATTCCTGTCTTCCCAGTACAGAATCAATCAGAATCCCTGAACAATGGCTCTTTGAATATTTCAGGTAAATCTTCTCCCATTCCTCTTTTATCTAATTCTATTCCTATTTTATCTTCTGCCCCTATTACGGATTCAGATCCTATACTATCTCCAAAAAATAAAATCTCAGATCTTGATATTCCAATTGCCATAAGAAAAGGAACCCGAGCATGCACTAAATATCCTATTTCCAAATATATTTCCTACCAAAGACTCTCCAATAATCATAGCGCATTTACTTCAAATATTTCTCAAGTTGTTGTTATGCCAAGAAATATCCAGGAAGCACTAGATGATCCGAATTGAAAATTGGCAGTACTTGAGGAGATGAATGCTCTTAAGAAGAATGGCACGTGGGAGATAGTTAATTTGCCAAGAGACAAGAAAATTGTAGGGTGCAAATGGGTTTTTTCAGTGAAATACAAGGCTGATGGCAGCATAGAGAGGTACAAGGCGAGATTTGTTGCAAAAGGTTTTACACAAACCTATGGAATCGACTACCAAGAGACGTTCGCCCCAGTAGCCAAAATAAACTCAATTCGAGTATTATTGTCCCTTGTCGTGAATTCCAATTGGCCTTTACACCAATTGGATGTAAAAAATGAGTTCCTTAACGGAGACTTAGAAGAGGAAGTTTTTATGAGTCTTCCATCGGGGTTCAAAGAAAGACTTGGTGTGGATAAAGTCTGCAGATTAAGAAAGTCATTATACGGCCTCAAACAGTCCCTAAGGGCTTAGTTTGAACGCTTTGGCAGAGCTGTAAGACGTCACAGATACTGTTAAAGTCAAGCAGATCATACCATGTTTTATAAACACTCAAAAGAAGGTAAAATTGCTATTTTGATTGTTTATGTGGATGATATTACCTTGACAGGAGATGATAGTGCCGAACTCAAAATACTAAAAGAAAGGCTTGCTGATGAATTCGAGATCAAAGACTTGGGTGCGTTGAAGTATTTCCTCGGAATGGAGTTTGGTAGGTCTAAGGAATGTATATTTGTCAATCAACGCAAATATATACTGGACTTGCTAGGAGAAACGGGTATGCTTGGCTGTAGAACAGCTGAAACACCAATGGAACCCAACACAAAATTACAACCAGCCAAAACCGAAAGTGTAGTGAACAAGGAACAATATCAACAACTTGTTGGAAGGTTGATTTATCTATCTCATACACGACCGGATATAGCTTTTTCTGTAAGTATGGTTAGTCAATTCATGCATTCGCCTGGACCAGAGTATTTTGAAGCAGTTTACATAATTCTAAGATATTTGAAGGGGACTCCAGGAAAAGGTCTACTTTTTAAAAAACGTGGACATCTACAAATTGAAGCTTACACTGATGCAGACTGGGCTGGTAGTATAACTGATAGGAGATCAACATCCGGATATTGTTCCTTTGTTGGAGGAAACCTTGTTACTTGGCGAAGTAAAAAACAAAATGTGGTGGCTAGAAGCAGTGCAGAGGCTGAATTTAGAGCAGTGGCTGATGGTATTTGTGAAGTTATGTGGATTAAAAGAATGTTAGAAGAGTTGAAGGCTTTAGATTCGCTACCCATGAAGTTATACTGCGATAACAAGGCAGCAATTTCAATAGCCCATAATCCAGTTCTTCATGACAGAACAAAACATGAAGAAGTGGATAAACACTTTATAAAGGAAAAACTTGACAGTGGGTTGATATGTATGCCATACATCCCAACTACCAAACAGATTGCTAATGTATTTACAAAAGGGCTGCACAAAAAGCAATTTGAGGTTTTAATGGGCAAGCTGACTATGGAAGATATCTTCATGCCAGCTTGAGGGGGAGTGTTGGAAAATAAGAAAGATATTCTGCAGTAATTAGAATATTGTATATCTATAAATTAGGCAGCTGTAAATTAGGTAGTAAATTAGTCAATGATTATAAATTAGGAATGTATCTTTATTAGGTAAACTAATATTCTGCAGTTATTCTTTTCCTAGTTTAGATATCTTGTAATTCCTATAAAGTAGGAATTAATGTAAGTCAAAAAATATTCAATGAATGTGAACATCATTCCCAAACTATTCTCTCCATTTTCAGATGATGTTGTAGAACTAGCAAGCTTGAAGAGAAAACTTGTGGAGGATTTTGAAATTAAAGATCTGGGAGTACTAAAGTATTTTCTCAAGATGGAGTTCACCAGATCAAGAGAAGGCATATTCGTAAATCAACGGAAGTACATACTTGATTTACTTGGAGAAACAGGGCTCCTTGGTTGTAAAGCTACTGAAACTCCAATTGAAGCCAACTTAAAACTTGATACTGCCAAACCCAAGAACGTTATAGACAGAGATAAGTATCAACGCTTGGTAGGCAGATTGATCTACTTGTCTCATACACGCCCAAATATTACATTTGCAATCAGCATGGTGAGCCAATTCATGCACTCTCCTGGACAGGAACATTTTGATGCCGTTTACAGGATTCTGAGATATCTAAAGGGAACTCCAAGAAGAGGTTTGTTATTTAAGAAGCGTGGTCACTTACAAGTTGAAGTCTATACAGACGCGGATTGGGCAGGAAGAGTAATTGACAAACGATCAACGTCAGGTTATTGCACGTTCGTTGGAGAAAAACTTGTCACGTGGAGGAGTAAGAAACAAAATGTTGTTGCTAAAAGCAGTGCAGAGGCTGAGTTCAGGTCACTTGCTCACGAAATCTGTGAGGTGTTATGGATAAAGAGACTTCTAGAAGATTTGAAGATTTCACCTCCTTCTCCTTTGAGGGTCTACTGTGACAATAAGGCAACTATCCCGATTGCTCACAATCCAGTTCTTCACTACAGAACCAAGCACATTGAGGTAGACAAGCACTTTATCAAAGAGAAACTCGAAAGCGGCCTAATTTGTATACCCTATGTTCCTACTACTGATCAAGTTGCAGATATACTCACGAAGGGGCTACACAAGAAGCAGTTTGACACTTTGATGGACAAGCTAGCTATGGAAGATTTCTACAAGCCAGCTTGAGGGGGAGTGTTGAAAAGGAGAATATTTGGTGGTTATTGCACCAGGATTTTAGGAGTAGAATAGGCATGTAAATATAGATAGAAAGAGATTTAGTCAACTACTAAGGGATTTAGTCAACTGCTAGAAATTAGGGAAATTAGCTGGTGTACAATTGTTAGTTTCCTAATTTATCTCCTTGTAATTCTATTTAAGAAATACCTTGTAAACAATTGCAATACACGGCAATATACTTTTTTCTCTCCATATTTGTTTATAGCTATCCACTCCAACTCACGAGATATTTGATTGGTTAACCCTAAATTATCTTCAACCTGAATAAGGTGTGAATGTTAATTATATATCCATTGTCAAAATAATGTGTATTGGTTAAGTACATTCAATTATGAATATGTATAAGATATGGAAGTACAAAGTGTTTAATGGTCTTATTGTCGTCTTACGGATCCATGGAAAGAATGTGCGACTGTGCTCATCTTGAATCCATTTTTGTCTTTTTGATTTTTGAGGATGAAGCTTCCTCAAATTGTAGGTAATGACATGGGTTAAACTAATATTCCATATAATAAAAAGTAAAATTATCTAAAGAGATCGATAGTGAGAGTGAGGGTGTTCTTACTCAATATACGATTGAACCACATTAGTGTTTTCCAACACATATCGATGTGCCTGCTCTAAAACGCTTCTATCAACTCTAACCTTCTTAGCGCCAGGTAATGCTTTGCCAGTTTCAAAATCACATGCCACTAAGTTCTTGTTCAATGGAATACCAATCGCTTCCACATCTGATAAGTAGTCAGTGCAGAATTCAACAGCTTCTTCTGCAATATAACATTCAGCAAAGCAACCTTCTAGATGATAGCAATTTCGGACATACCCCTTCAACACCTTCATATACCTCTCAAATGGGTACATCTATCTAAAATGGACAGGTCCACACTGTTGCACCTCTCGAACCAAATGCACAGACAGATGCACCATTATATCGAAGAATGACAGTGGAAAATATTTCTAAAGCACACAAAGAGAAAGAACCAGTTGATTTTGAAGTGCAGGCAACAACATCACATCCAATACTTTGCTGCACAAGTTTTTGAAGAAGAAACAGAGCCTCGTAATAGCATATCTCACATGCTTTGGCAACATTGACCGTATTACCACAGGAAGAAGTTGTTGCATTAAGATATGACAATCATGAGACTTTAGACCAACTAGTTTTAGCTCCTGCATGGATACAATATTTCTGAAGTTTGAACAATAGCCTTCCAGAACTTTAAGTTCAAACAATGTCTTGCACACCTTTTTTTTCTAATCTTTAGACAAGGTAAAGCATGTGGGAGACAGGTACATACACTCACCTTTGGTCTCTAGCAAAAGTTCGTTCCTTTTAACAAGTTCCACTCAATCCCATCGAGCATTGACCCCATCCTTAGTCTTGTTAGGAATGTTAAGGAACGTACCAACAATGCTATCACATACATTCTTCTCAATGTGCATAACATCCAAATTGTGACGAACATGGAGTTTTTTCCAATACTCAAGTTGGAAGAATATCGACTTCTTGTTCCAACACATACGTTCTTCTGGGATGCCTCTATTTGTATGTTTTATTTTCTTGTCTCCCCAAATATGATTTATCCCTTCAACATTATGCAACACTTCCTCCCCATATAATGGCACAAGTTTTGGCCTAAACTGAAATAAACTGAAATCTCAGCATGCATATTGAATAAGTAAATAACAGCTCAATAGTTCAATAGTAGTTAATATTTCATAACATTTAGAACAACAGTTCAACAACAGTTAATGTTTCACAAAGGGAACCTAAACAACCAAGTAAGCCCCAAACCTATTCAACATTCTCCCCCTAAGCCTAAGCCTAAATGCCTAATTCTCCCCCTTTTGTCACAAACAGACATAGAGAACACATCACCAAGAGCCCCACAAACAAAAAATAGCCTCTCAAAAGTCAAAGTCACCACCACCAAATGATGACGGATCCTCAAATGGATGAGAGAAATGAGCAGTATCACCGGAGCCAGTAGGAGCAGCAGACGAGCCACCAGCAACACTAAAGTGCTGACTAGTCAAAAGACTAAGAATTTGATCTAATTTCTCATCTGTGCGACTCTGACAAAGCTTCATTGCAGCCATCCTATGATGAAGACCAGCAATCGTCAAAGGATAGACTACAGGAGTGGGCGGAGCATCTTCGGCAGCTTCATCTTGAGGTGCATTACCCTCAGAGTCACTACCCTGTGCCTGAGTCTGTCCTCGACTCCTATAAATATAGGCCAGATTTATGGGTCCATGAGTAAGCTTTTCAGCCTTATCAGAAGGAAATGTCTTCAATCCAAGTTTCCTGCAGAATTGAGTAATCGTATAACCATAGGGTAATGTTGTCTTAATCTCAGTGGCCCTTGCGACAACCCTAATGGTATCCCAAATAATCTTGGCAAAGTCAATGACAGCGCCAGACATGAATACATAATATAATCTAGCCTGTGGATACTCAAATCGAGCCCTGCTCCCTCCAAGGAATAAGTTCCACCACAAAATGATATTCAAAGTCCTGTACTCCTCCTTCAAATGACCTTGAATAAACTTCCCACCTTTTAAGCCAGCTGAAGTACAAAGAGTGTGAACAAGAAGGTCCTCACTAATAGAGGTGTCATTCTCAAAGTCAAACACAGGAACTCCAGGGGGTAGTGTGGACCAGCCTTTTTAAAGGGGCTTGAGGTGTCCACATCATCACCGGGGGATGTGATTAGGGAGGTTTTAGAAAACAAACAAAACAAAGGAGTCGCCACCTTATTTTTAAGGAATAAGGAAACCATGAAAATGTTTTATTTTAAAATCAAAACAAAACCAACTCCATTCCAATGAAAAGCAATCTACGAACCAGAGATGGATCCGGGGGATAGGTTACGACGTGGGAAAGTTCCAAGCTTTCACTTGTAGGCACCCACCTCGCCCTAATTAAAGGACTTCTAATTTATTTGGGCTATTTAAATCCTTAATGCAAACAATCCTAAATAATCTAATCAACCAACAAAATAGTGATATAAATGCAGTAATCTAAATTAGTTATATTAATAATAAAAAATATACAAACAAACCCTAAGAACCTAGAATACCCTACGGGCATCCTAGGGCGGACTTGAGCCCTATTAGCGCCTACGTAACTTACTAGTATCACCCAGCAAGTATCAAAGTCCACGTAGTTCGACTACCCTAGGACTCTCCTATTGTAATTGATCACATCATCAAAGGTATTCAACCTAATTCAAGACTCTAGCTTCGAGAGTTTTTTATTCATTTAAAATCATTTATTTGAAATCATTTCAAATTAAAAGACTTTCATAAAATCCAAATATTCTAAATAATTCTCATCTTTAGAATTCAATTCCAATTGAAAATCTTTTTCAAAGATATTTCAAGAAAACAAATCATATCGGGAGGAATCTCATTCCAAGATAAAAATCTTAAAACATTTCAAATTCTTTTGAAAACCATTCAATAATAAAATCTTTCATAAAATCATGTTTATTTCATAAACATTATATCAAAATCTTTTTTATAAAATATCTCGAAGATTGACTCTCAAATCGATTAAAACACCTAATTCAGATCATGATCTTTACAATAAAAGACAGTCCTAGGGAAGGTCAAGTGACCTTCCTAAACCTAGAGTTTCTAACTAGCCCTAATGTTTGTCTAAAACCCTAAAATCCTAATGCCAATGCATGCTGGAATTTTAAATAAATTAAACAAATATACATCCAAATCAATTCTACAATGCATGAAAATGCTCCTAAATGCATACTAATTATACTATGTGAACCTAGGCATATTTCTACATTTGATTTGATCCTAAAATAATTTTTAGAAGCGATTTAAGGACATAAACAAACCCGGACAAATTTGAGTATGAACTTTAAAACAATCTAAAAACTATGAAAACAAAGAATAAAAAATGTGAAGATGGCCTAGCATGCTCTCTACATGAATATACTATGAAAATGCTATAAGAATCATGCAAGCTATGACTTAAAAATGATAATTAAGCCATTTAAAACACATATTCAAATCTAGACAGATTTGAATACATGCTTAAAACACCTCAAAAAATCATTTTTAATCCTTAAAAATGACAAATAAATACCCTAGCATACAATCTAACATGCTCTACTAAATTACCATGCAAAATGTATAAAAAACTAACAACAAACATGCTTTAAACAATTATTTTAAACACAAGGGGAGGATCTTACCTTCGCACGCTCCCTCATACACAATTTATGTATTCAATCCATCAAATCCATATCAAGTGTTCAAATAACCATAAAAAGCATAAAAATTGACTCACGACTCATCACATATCAAGAATAATCCATCAACATATTCACATAACAATTAATATCATATGGTTATCAAATGAACACCACAAGATTCCAATAATTATGTAACATATCAACACTTACCCTAGGCATGCTCGCATACATAAAAAAACAACAAAAGACTCATCCTAAACATAAAATCATAACAAAAACTAACCGTAATATGCTTACTCACATAAAATCATAACGATAACCATAGTCATGCTTACTTACATAGGATCACAATGAAACTAACCCTAAACATGCTTACTCACATAAAATCATAGCAATACTAACCCTAATCATGCATTCTCACATAGAATCATTAAAAAGCTAACCCTAATAATGCATACTCACATAAAATCATAGCAATACTAACCCTAATCATGCATATTCATACAAAATCATAACAAGGCTAACCCTAATCATGCATATTCACATAAAATCATAGCAATACTAATTCTAAACATGCACACTAACATAAACGTATAACAAAACTAATTCTAATCATGCATATTTACATATAACAAAACTACATTCACCCTAGACATGCAAACTACATTAAACAAGCCACATACAACAACTAATATCATTCTAACATATGCAAGCCTCCAAAAATCCATACATATAATACATATTAAAACATGGAGATGAAAGAGAAGATCTACATCAAAATAACAAAACTTGAACTAGGATAGAACCCTTACATTTTCTTCTTTCTTCTTGGCTATGTTCCTTGAATCCCCAAGCCTTGATTTCTTCTTCTCCTCTCCTTCTCTTCCACCTTGGTCCTCTCCTCCAATAAAGTAAGAAAATCAGATCTGTAGCCTCCTCTCGCAACCCTAGAATTCTCTGAATTTTGTGAACCTCCCTCTCTAACTCTATAGTAGTGTATTTATAGAGTTAGGGTTTTAATCATTGAATGGTGGAGATTAATCCACCTAAAAACAATCCTAGGGCTTATAATGAGTCTCCCTAGGGTTTGAAAGCTGAAACCCTTCGAATTCATCCCAAAAAAATCAAATTAAATCGGCCAAAACAAGTGGGAAACTTCCAAAATTACAAAAATTGCTCAAGCATCCTGGTGACCAACCAAGGCTGGACGGTTGGCCATCCTATCTAAGATGGTCACCGTAGTGACTTTCCCAAATTTCCCCCATTTTCAATGGGATTTTGTATTTTGGTCATATTTTGGTCAATTCTCATCCAAATTCGATGATCCAGGTATCAAAACGACCGTGTTTTGATCCTCCACACTTTTAGAAGTTTTTTGGGTAAAAAATACTTGACCATGGTCAAGGGTTTTGGTAAAAAGCTAGCCAATTGACCCGGTTGTGCCAAAATTGATCAAATGACCATTCCTTATTTTATAAAATTGATCAATTAGACTTGAACCACTTCTAAAAACATGGTTTTAATATGAAATTGGTAATTGAAAGCATGTTTTGAAAATCTTTAATTTTGGTAAAAATGACCAATTCACGGTCGATTTGAATAAAACTCTAATTCAGCTCATTCTTACACGTGTGATCGATTTTGGCCGAATCTATTCCAACCATTCAAAGGTTCAATTAGCACTCCAACTACACTCCCCACATCCATATAAATCTCATGAAACAATCCGTTTCAAATTCGGAGGTCATTCGGAAATTATACGAGAAAAAGGACGAAAATGCCCTTCAAGTCGCAAAAACCCTAATTACCTATCAAGCTCTCATCAGAATGCCATGAAAATTTACAGGGATGTTCTAAAACACCTCAAAAGTCAAATGCAATACAAATGAGTTGATTCCAATCCAAATGTACACATGAAATAATGAATTGTCCTTTTCCTCAGAAAAGGACAATTTGGGTAATTTGGTCTTTACAAGGCCAATTCATCACCAAATAATCCACTCTTCGAGTTAATCATTTGCATAAATATATGATAGAAATTTATTACTCCATTCATTTTCAATCAAATTTATTTGAACCAAAATTTTAAATTGGATTTTATTTCATAAAGTTTGCTATACTCTATTGGGGGGGGGGGGGGGGGGGGGGGGGGGGGGG
>JAESVK010029878.1:4571-15878 GCA_017140935.1 Hamamelis virginiana | reverse complement strand
TAGGATTCATTGAAGAGGCCAAACAATCTGAACAGTCCAATTAGCTGCATTGCAAATACAATCATGATAAGGTTATTATAGGCCTCCAACCATGATGTGAAATGTTGATGTTCACCATACATATGCATGGAACCGACCAAATAACTGATAGTCTTCAAACAACAACAGCAGCAGCAGCAACAAAGCTCTGTTTGGTTGCTGACAAAATGTGGGAAACTTAAAGAAATCAAAAGCTTACAGCATAAATTTTAGACCAAGAAAAAAAAAAAAAAATTGACCTGTGCCTAATATGACTATTTGGCTTAGTTGAGGTGAGTTTCATTCTCACTTCTAAAAGACGAAAACAATAGAAAACATTCAAACGAAAGATTCAAATTTTTCTACATTTTCTCGGCTACCAAACAAAGGGTAAATGAAAAATGGTGGACCAGATGGGGTGACACTACCACTCCTAAGAAACGAAAACAACAAGAAACATAAAGACTTCAAGCTTATAGATATTTTTCCTCTTCGTTTCATATGTTTTCTCAGCAGACAAACAGAATCAGAGAAATGGAGGAGAAAACACTTTACTATAATCAGTTACCAATAAAGTACATTAAATTATTAAAAAAATTTAAGACAGTCTCCATTTGGTTGTTGAGAAAATGCAGGAAAAACATCAAATTTTAAAGCTTGAACATTTCTGATATCCTGAATCTAACACAAAAAGTTCGGTCTTTTCACTTCAAAGAAAAAACAAACAACAGAAAATATAGACTTAAAAATGTTTGTTCTTTCATTTCTTTCCCAACGTTTTCTCAGCAACCAAATGGAGAGTGAAGAGAAAATAAGGAGAAATAAATAAGCTTACAGTGACGTTAATGCCATGGGGAGCGAGTCGGACTCGGCCTAGAAGGCCGAGTGAGTTGCAGTTGGAATCGTAGAAGGTGACGAGTGCATTGAGGTCAGGTAAAGGGGTGTACTTGTAGTACAAAATGACGCCGTATTGTTCTTGTTCTTCGTTGTTGATTGCCATGGCTGAGAATGCTTCTCTACAGTTAAAAGAGTTTTGCATTTGCAGGGAAGGAACGAGAAGCCCTAATTTGATACGGGAACGTGGGTTCTCTACGGCTAGGTCTTTAACGGTTCTTGCATTCGCTAACATTGATAAGTGGTAACCAACTAATCAGGGTTATTAGGGACTTTTTGGTGAATCAAGGTCGGCTTTATTGACGAGAGCAATGTTATACATCGCTATAACGAATCACTATAAGTATTGTTATAAGAAGAAAATTATGATAGTTTTGGAAAATCACTCATGGGTATTTTTGAAAATTCACGATCTTTCTTTCTTACAACGATACTTGTAATGATACATTGTAGTGATGCATGACATTTTCCTTATAATGCAATATATTGCTGCAACGAATCACAACAAGTATCACTTAGGGGTAGAAAAATACGATACAAACCCGAGAACACGACACGAACCGTACACGAAGATAATGGGTTTGGGTTACTCCTAATCGTGTTTGGGTCAGAATCGGGTCGACCCGCTTAACCCGTATAGTTAGGTGTGTCGGTTTCGTTTCAACCCGTGTAACCTGAAATTGACCTGCCTAATATACAGGTCATGTTCGTGTCAACCCAACCCATATAACCCGCTTTTGACCTATATAACTCATTTAGAAGAATAAACTTTTTGAGAAAGGTGTTGTCTATTTGGCTAAAGGCATGGAGGAACTGATTTGCATTTTTGTGGACATTTTATATATCCCTTATTTTTTTGGTAAACTTGAGATTGGGTTTGAATACATAGGAGATTGAAACTTGACATTTATATATCTTGGTTGTCCCATTTTCTAGACATTATTAGTATTGTTTTTTAGATGGTTGCTGTGTCGAAAATTTGGCATGGAAGGATACCTTTTGGTATAAGATCTTATTTTCTTTGGTTGTGACCTATGAGATGCCTTTTGTAAACATTTATTTATACTTTTTGAGATGTGACGTCGATTTCAGGTGGAAGATTATATTTTGATTATGATGGCTGTTGTCATAGGAACCTTTTTGGGATGCTTATTTTTAAGTTTTATGATTTTAATTTATAATTTCATTTTGGGATGATTTTAATTTATTTAGTATGATTTTCATTTTGGGATGTTTACTTAAACTACATTGATAAACAAATAATTTATATGATTTTTGATGTTTAAATATAAGTAAAAAAGTAAGCAGCTTCATTTCAAGTTAATTAGGTTATAATCGTGTTGGGTTGGTCATGTACTCGGACCTAAACACGACCCAATTATTAAAAGGATTAATTGGGTTAGTTTCGTGTCAACCCAATTATAAACATGTGTGTTCGTGTTTGAATTTATGACCCAATTAATAAAGAGGTCATGTTCGTGTTGACCCATATGCTCGAATAGGAATGGCAACCCGTACCCCGCCGGGGTATAGAATGGTAGACCCATCCCCGCACCGAGAGGAAAATTCCCCATCCCACCTGCGGGGAAAATTCTCCACCCCACCCCGCCCCAATGGGGAAATTCCCTGCCCCGCCCCGTTTTCATCAAAATAATTAATACAAGTTTGTAAAGAGGTTCGAACCCAGAACCTCATGCCTTTTATGGAAAAACCTTACTACTAAGCTATGTATAACCTTATGTTTTTAAGTTGTGATATATAATATTTAACCTTATTTCATATTCTTTTAGAAATCTATACTACTTATAAAAGGCCCAATTTTGAAAAAACTTTTGATCGACTAAAATGCCCTCACATTAAATGGCTGATATGGAAGGTTAAATAGTTTAAGAATTAAGGTTTTAATTGTTAAAACCATTAAAACGGCATAGTTTGGATATGAATAACTGAATAATTCTTTTATTTCATATTCTTAAATCTTAATATCTAAGTATAATAATTTTCACAGTGATATTTTAAGAAATGACCATTGGATGAGATGTTTCGCTTATGTAAGGCATGCATGAAAAAAATCATGTTGATCCAACGGTCATTTTTTTTTAAATGTCGTATTCTTGTAAAACTTATGATATTAAATTTGCATGGTTTAAACAATTTAAATGTTTTTCTCAAAATCCAACTGTCGGATCTAGGTGATTTTTTCCATACACAATGTGTTTATATGGAACATCTTATCCAAGGGTCAGTTTCACAAAATAGTACCACCATATTAACATTTGTACAATATGAATAAGAACCATATGATACACAAGTTTAAACAATTTAAATGTTTTCTAAAAAACCAAACCTCAAATACTCGGATCCATGTGATTTTTTGTATGCACAATGTCTATACGTGGAACATCTTATCCAACGGTCGGTTTTAAAAAATAGCACCCCTATGTTAACATTTGTACAATATGAATAAGAACCATATGATACACAGCTTAGATGAAACCAATATAAGTAGTTTTTGTTATAATGGATAAGGTCAACTGACCGTTGGATCACTCTGATTTTTTGCGAGTATGACATTCATAAGAAGTTTATCAAATTCAATGGTGGGTTTTTCTAAATATAATTGGATATTGGCTCTATTCAACTAACCTCACGCAACTTCGTGCTTAGTATACATTACGTGATTGAATGACTTAGGTTATGGGTAGGCTAATTTCACAGTATATTTCCAAAAAACCATCATTAGATCTCTATGATTTTTTGCGATCACGACATTTATATGAAGTTTATATAATTCAACAGTTGGTTTTTCTAAATATTATTATATATATATTTCATGACTAGATAAGTTTATGCAAATGTAACTTTTTGCATAAAAAAATATATATTTTTAAAGTACCTGCAAATGAAAGTTTTTGCATAAATACATTCAAACTTAATCATTTTAGTCGACCAAATTTTTTTCCAACATTTGGCCTTTTATAAGTAGTATATATTTATAAAAGAATATGAAATAAGGTTAAATATTATATATCACAACTTAGAAAAATAAGGTTATACATAGCTTAGTGGTAAGGCCTTTGCATATAAGGCATATGTTTAATGAGGTTCCAGGTTCGAACCTCCATACAAACTTGTAAATTATTTTTATGAAAATGAATCGGGGATGGGGAATCCCCGCGGGGTGGGAAAAATAAGTGGGGCGGGGCGGGACATGGTAAACCCGTCCCCGCCCCATACCCCGGCAGGGCAAAATGTTTTTGCCCCGTCCCCGTCCTGTACCCCACAAATTTAAAAAAAAAAAAAAAACCCACCCTTATAGGGGCAGGTCCCCGCGGGGACGGAGAAAATTGCCATCCCTATGCTCGAATGCATGCCTCTCGACACGACACTAACCCGACCTGTTTACACGAATTGCGACTCCTAAATCACTACAAGAAGAAAATGAGAGTTGTTTTGGAAAATCACCAATGAGTATTTTTGAAAATTCACAGTCCTTGTTTCTTGTAGCGATACTTGTAGTGAGACGTTGTAGCGATGCATAGCATTTTTCATATAAAAAATCTTCTTTCTCAAAAGTTATATGTAAATGAAAAATGCTAATTGTCATGTGTCTTCATCCGGTCTTTACTTCATGTCTGATGTGGTGTTTGCCACATCATAAAACTCTTTGTTTTTATCTCATATTTATTATTGATAAAGATGATATAAAGACAATGATCAATTGAGAAGCTGATTGATTAATGTAGATGTCTTCTAGGATTCAGGCTGCTAGTGGCTGCTTCTTCTTCACTTCTGTGTGAGGAAGAGAAAGACAAAAACACGGAGAAAAAAAAAACACAGTGAAAAAAAAAAAACACAGGAAAAAAAAAATATAGTGAAAAAAAATTAACACAGTGAAAACCAAACAATTCACAGTGAAAACACAATGAAAATAAAATAAAATAAAAACACAGTGAAAACCTAAATTTAGGTTTTTTACTATGTTGGGATTTTTTTCATTGTGTTGAGGTAGGAATGTCAACGGGATGGGGCAAGAGTTATGCGAGGCAAGGCGGGTTTTCCATCGGGTTTGAAAAAATAATTAAAATATTTTTTTAACTTCAATATATATATATATATATATATATATATATATATATATATATATACAGCCCCGATTAGTTGTAGTCCGGACTGCAACTGGACTGCACAGCCATTTGGCCATGCTCCGGTCGTCGGTTCGAAATTCCGACCGTTGGATATGATGCTCACCCCCTGCATGCCATGCCTGCAAAAAATCATGCCGATCCGACGGTCGGAATTTTGTAAAACCAGCCTTAAGCAGATTGAAATTACCAAAGACTATATATAAATTTCATTTGTGTTTAAGGCTGGTTTTACAAAATTCCAACTGTCGGATTGGCATGATTTTTTGCAGGCGTGGAATGCAGGGGGGGAGTATCATATTTAACGGTTGGAATTTGGAACCGATGACCGGAGCATGGCCAAATGGCTGTGTAGTCCAGTTGCAGTCCGGACTGCAACTGATCGGGGCTGTATATATATATATTCGAGGCGAGGCGGGGCGAAGAGGCCATATCCCATTCCCATCCCAAACCCTATAGGGTTTTTAATATATTTTTTTTTCCCCAAATCCTATAGGGTTTTCAAATCATCTTCTCAAACCCTTCCCATTAGGGGCGGGACGGGTTACCCTTTTAACCTGCC
This sequence comes from Hamamelis virginiana, assembly GCA_017140935.1. NCBI lineage: Eukaryota > Viridiplantae > Streptophyta > Magnoliopsida > Saxifragales > Hamamelidaceae > Hamamelis > Hamamelis virginiana. The sequence goes on along the minus strand of JAESVK010029878.1, from coordinate 10,259 downwards.
CCATTGACTATGTTGAGATTTTTACCGTGTTCAACATTTTCACTGTAGGACGTTTTCACTGTGTCCAATGTTTTCATTGTTGGACGGGAAATGGAAACAGGAAAGATGGCTGGACGCCTAGCACCGCTCTATCTAAATATACTATCTTCTCTTTTTCTTTTTCTTTTTTCCTTTTTTTTCTTCTTTTGACATAAAGTAAATTTAAATCCAACTCGCAAGAATAGAATCAAACCTTGGGACTTTAACTATTATAATAAATGAAATTTGCAGTTAATTTTGTCCATCCAGAAATACTAGTCTCAACCCAGATCTTAACGGAAATAGATCTACTAATAAATAAATTTATACCAATGAGATTTGTGCCTACGTATAATTTATCATAATCTATACAAGTTATCCTTTGATCATGATAACTGTAGGTGATCATTAATAGGTCCTAGGGGTGTTCAAAAACCCGCCGAACCCGACCCCGACCCCATCCGCAACTCGTGGTTAGAATGGTTAGGCGGGTTGGGTTGGGTGGATTTGATAAATTTTTTGTGGGTTGATTCGGTTGGCGGGTATAGAGGTGACAACCCGCCCCCACCCGCCAAATAATTATATATAAATAAATAATATATTTATATAAAATAAATTTCATTACAAACTTATATTTTCCCTCAACTGGATATGCTTGCAAGTTAGTGTTTTTTATTTCTTTAGAGATATTTATTATAATAGTTTGAATATACACTTATTTGATTTGATATTCTTTCAATTTTGAATGTGAAACCATATGTTAGTTTGTAAGATTTTTTAATAACAATGAACATTTATTATTATGTATCTAGTTAGCAACTTCTATTGTTGTAGGACAATTTATTTTGACACTTTAGTTTATTACCATTGGAAGAATTGTTTGGATTATAGTTTAAGTACTATATAAATAACACAGTATTGCATTGTTAGATACGAATTTAAGGTGTTTTTGCTTGTTAAAAAGGTTTTAAGAACTTTAGGTGTTTATATATATATATAAAATAGTAATGCTTCACCCGCTCAATCTGTCCAACCCGCCAGTTGAAACCCGCCATATATTTAACCAATCCGCCGGTTATTGAGGTAGGCGGGTTGGTTGGCGGGTGAGAGAATTAGCCATGCATCATGAACGGGTTGGTTGGCGATTTTACCCTCCACCCGCCCTTACTCGACCCGTGCACACCCCTCGGTGCGATGCACGTGATAATATTTTTATAGAAAAATAAAAAATAAAAAACTTCAACTTTGAGTAATAGAGTGATCAATACGATAAACCATTCATAATTTTATTAAAGTAATTAGAAAAGTTTCATTTTTTTTCTTGAAACTAAGAAATAAATTGTGAATTTTACAAAATTTAATTATTTGAGAAATTAAGTATGATGTAATGATGAATCATTATTTATAAATAAAAATTATAGTAGAACAATCAGTCCAATTATATTTGTTTTTTCTTGAAAATAATAAATAAAGTGTGGATCATATAATATTTAATTTTTCGAGTAATTGAGTTTGATCTATAAATGTGTTAGTATTTATAAATAAATAAAAAAATAATAATTGAATTAATAAGATTGATAGAGTTTTATGGGACAGTGCGTGTAAAAGAATTTCAATTTAATTTATAATACTTTTGTTGTGATTAATGAAATTTTATCGGATTTGAGAAATTGAGTTCAATTCAAAAAGAATTACTCCATACTATTTATAAGTAATCTTCAATCAATTAGAAATGCCCTACTATTAGGATTTTTTAATATTCAAACTTATATATATATATATAATGCACAACTAAAGTATAATAAATTTTTATTTTAAAAAAGAATTATACAAAAATAAGAAAACTTGATAAAGAATGGATAGTTCTAAAGTTATTAAGAATAAAAAAAGTAATTAAAAAGAAGATTTCTAATAAAGAAGTTATAGAGATTTTAAGTAATTAAAATTTTAGGAGGGCATAAGTAGTATAGATAAATTTTCAAACAAAGGATATGATTGCCAAATAGCATGTATTCGGATGAGAATTCTTGCTATCTAACATACGAAAGCACATCCATAAAACAATAACGATTTTGCTAGGGAGGTTGGGTAAGGTCAAATTTCTATCATTAGGTCAAAAACTATATAATAATTGAAAAAACAAGCAGGCATGAGGAACCACAAATTCATACCACTAGAATGAAAATTATCATGGATGAAAAGGAAAAACATTGGTCCATTGCAAAAGCCATGGAAGCCATTGTGCCAACGCGAACTCAGCTAGCTTTTACACTGCACATATATTTAATTAGTTTCAAGCCTTTTTATTTCTAGCACGACCCTGTACTGTAACCCTGCATTTACCTTGCTTTGCCCCTACTCTCGCCTCCCCACGACCAACTGATGAACTTTCGATCATTCTCCATCTTCAGCTGCCAAATCTGTCCTGTTTTTCCAACCAACTGCCCTATGTCTTGAAGGCTTTCATAATTTTTAGTTATATGTTCTATAATCTACATAACAAGAATGTTCAATGAGTTAAAGCTTGATTTTCAGTTGTTTTCTGCAGCATCTGTAAACTCGTTTCTAAAATTCCATTGATCCAAAACCAAATGAAATTTGAAAATAAAAGGCTAAGGGGAAAGATGCTGATATTGATTTTGCGTAAGCCCAATCAAAAGGACAATTCTTTCCTATGAAATATAGAAATACAAATGAAGACGAATACCACAAGTTAAAAAGCCTTACACTTCTAATAAATTCCATAGACAAGTATACGCCTATGTGCCAGATCAAAAACCCTGACCCTTGGCGCGAAGAAAATATTTAAGTCTAAAAATTCATCCAAACGAGGATAGCAGCCTACAAAGTGAGAAAAAGGACCCCTAAAATTCCATTTCACCCAAATTTGAAGCCACCAGAAGGAAGGTTGGGCTGGCTAGTTCCAAAACCAAATCCCCGTTGATTTCCATTCTCACCATCTTGGGGATTTTGTACTTCGTCGTCTTACTCGGCCCAGTATCTCCCTAACAACTTTACAGCCTTTTCGCAAATCTCATTGTCGTCATGGATCTGCAGATTCTTAAGCTTATCCAGACCTTCGCATTCATCAATCATTTGCGCATAAAGATTGATTCCACCATTCAATCCCATTTCTTTGTCAGCCTCACTCACCTTCAGAATGTTCTCAAGCCCCTCAAGGCACACCGTCACAATTCCTGGATCTGAATAGACTAGAAGATCACAAAGGGGCTTTATGCAACCTTGGCTCACCAAGAATCTGCACCATAGATCACAGGTCAAAATATGAGTATTGGTCTAGAGCATTGCTTTGCAAAATAAAAGGTTAATAACATACAGACACAATGAAGATAAATTTTGGTTACTGAGATCTCTCAGGTAAGTGGGAAAGTGAAGAATGAAGAAAATAAGGGAAGAATGAGCTGGAGTGGCGTATGAATAGTCCATGCAAAGCTATAGTTTATGTGCTTGTGTGTATAATAGAAAATAAAAGGTCAAAGCGGAAAAGAAAAAGGAACAAAAATGTACTGTATCTGCTCATGGGATCCTCCAGAGGTGGCATTTGAGATTGCCCAGGCAGCCTCCTCTTTGATGTCAAATTCCGCATGTTGGAGTAGGTGTACGAGAGGGAGGATGATATTGGCCTCTATAACTGCCTGTTTAACAGAAATGCAAATGTAATAGTTAAAAGTAGAGCACTAAGTAACATTCTCCTCGGGCTCTGTTTTTAATTTGTATTGCTTTTTTTGAGATTTTGTGTGAGAAGTTGATAGAGACAAGGGAGCACTTGGTTGTCAATTACAAACTGAAACATGAATAAATGATTATTTTCATGCTATGAAAGGAAAAGGAAATGCAACAATTTAAATTTTCACACACACACACACACACACGAGAGAGAGAGAGAGAGAGAGAGAGAGAGATGAATGTCTAAGCTATTTCCTATCATTATTTTTCCAGAATATAGTAATGGGTCAACTTGTGGCTACTTGTATGAAGCAATGGAAATAGGAAAAGAAGCAATTATGTAGAATTGTGTCAACAATCAAGCCAAATACATGAGAATATGGAATTTATTTGAAGTGAGGTGAAGTCAAAATGTAATCTATCTAATGCATGGCGCTGCAACTTAAATGTGCAGTGAGAACTTTAGAGAAGGCCGTGAAATGAAAGATTGCATAAACTTTATTTTGTGGAACTGACCATAGAAGAAAAGGAAGCTTTCATGGACCAGGTGCAACTATACTGCATGAAAGCAGTGTCAGATACAAGAATTTATGTCTCTTTTTTGTCTAAACCATTTTTTGAGCAGGACCACCAATTCCTTTTAATTCTGAAAACTCTCTTTTTCGAGAAAATACCTTCTCGTTTTAATGTGTTGTGGGGTCAAATTTTAATTTTCAATTCTAATACTAAGGCTATGTTTGGATGTATGTATTAAAAAAGGTTTTAAGAGACATTTGAGTGGGGGCTACAACCCCCACTGGGCACTGACTCCATCCGCCCCTGCACGAAAGCATCATAGTTTGTTCACAGTTACAACAATGACGATGTGAAAGATGTCCTACTCTCCTAACTTTAGTAACTTTATGTGTAATTTTAGTCATTTATGCATACTAATTGTCCTAATATGTGTAGGAATATGGTCGGATTACTGTGGCAAGATTTTTTTATATTAAAAAAGTCGTAATTTAATTGAATGTTAAGTCGTAATTTTTAAAGCTGCACAAACAAAGAAGAGGAATAGGTTGGCAGCTAAAATGTTGAATTTTGTATATGTAAGGATGAATACAATGATGATTCAGAAATTCAACAAATGGGAAGCATAAATCTTGGAGCTTATGGATCTTGAAAAACCTGAGCCAACATTCTCAATATGTCAACCGTGAACATGCATGAGAAGACTATCCATCAAATTCGATCAAAGAAAAAATTTAGGAATGATGTAGACCTTTTTACTATTTGAAGTAACTAAAACAGAATTGAGCTTTATTTTTTAATTTATTTTATGGATGAAGATGGATGATTTTTGTTAGTTGTCAATTTTTTTATTTTATGTCTCTTTTTTAAAACTGAAATATAAGACAAGAAAAAAAAAAGATTCTTTTATTTCTCACCGAAACGGAAATTAGAATCCTTTGCAAGGAAGTGATTTCCCTACACCATTTTCTTGAGCAATGTTCCGAAAACGTTATACTTACAATGGTAAATTGGTAATATTTGCAATAATCATATTAAAAGTTTTATGTTATTATCAATTTTAATATTGATGTCACCTCCAATATTAATTAATACAAACTTATATTAGAATGGTGACAGTAATCTTGCATACAGATGATGTTATGGTTAGAGTCTAGCTAGTAAACACAAAGTTATTATAAGTACCTGGATCTGAGTGTCATCGCCCTTAACAATGTTTCCAACCGTTCGGACAGCAGGTATAAGAACTGATCTAGGCGATGGTTGACTAGTAAAAAACACAAAATTCAGTTGGTACGAGCTCTAACTAGTCCAACAAAGACAAAGAAAGAGCAAGAACAAAATCTTGAAATATATATATATATATTCATGTTGTTATAAAGTTCACTTTATGCAATTTTGAGTAAAGTGACCTCTGTAGAGCCCACTGCAAGACAAAGTTTGAAACCAACCGTTGGATTAGATAAACTT